>MJUU01065402.1:108632-178094 GCA_002080025.1 Modiolus philippinarum | reverse complement strand
ACAAACGAACTGGTTTCTTTGTCTTTTATTCCGACTAAACCAGTTTAACTTTCCTAAAGTATTAAATAAATGCAGAAAATAATGCGTGTTTATTTATTTACCAACAGCACGCTTCAAGAATGGTATTTAATGTCATTTAAAATATTATAGCGAAAAAAAATAAATGAAAATCACGATTGTAAGTGTTCATTTATTAATTTGCAATGATATTATCGTAACCTTATATCAATCAAAATTTTAATGAACACATTACACTTCATTGACCGTCATGCAATGCAAAAATGGACGCCTTACTGGATGTGCTTTTTCTTATTCTAATACTGTCTGACGCCGTGACGTCAGACAATAAAGGATTTGTTTCAATCTTCTACCAGATTAGCAGATTTTATTTTACAACAATGCCTTCATAGAAGTATGTTGTACTAAAAATTCTTCAGTGCGAACGATCTTTGACTAATCAAAAAACCCCAAAAAATCAATAATTTGTTTACTTCGCATTTTGGTACTTTGAGCCACTTTAACATAACTTCTATCTCAAATCGTTTTTGAAATTGAAATATTACTGGTATCACTCATTTAATAACAATATGTTTGACAAAATGTAGTCCTTGACATGACAAATATTAAACCATTTTAAATTAAATTCTCAAATCGTTTTAAAATTTTACAAAATGTATTAAATTCAAGAAAATAAAATACAAAAATTGAAATATTCAAAGACAAGAATTCACTTCAGAATTGCAGCTATGGTATAGATATATTGATAATTTCATTCTGTCATTTTTTTATCTGTGAAGATTTTTGAGTAATTTTAGATATTTCCTCAAAGAAAACAATTTATCCAAATATTCAATTTTAGTGGCAGTGGCCATGATGTTTTCCATTCAGACTCAGCAGACATAATTTTGAAACTAAAGAATTTGACTAAGTTAAGATTTAGGCTAAGCTTGGTAAAAATTGGTTCAGTGGTTTCAGTCGAAACAGTTTTTGAAACAGTTTACGGGCAGCGATGGACGCAACGTGAAACCTGTTTTCATTATATAAGGACTTTTTGCATCCCAGTATATATGTTGGAGATGACATCACGTATTGACTTTATTAGTCGCACCGTTTAAGATTTCCGTTAAGGGAGTACGAGTGTCAGAAATTTAGTGATTAAAATTAAATGCTGACATTTTGTTTTGAGTACTGCTAATGGAACAACTTCAGCAAAAAATTTTGAAAATCCATTAAGAATTTTTTAGATACAAGACTTATAAATTTTTGCGGGAAAACAGTTCTCTCTAGAGTTTCCCTTCAATTTGCATTAGCTGTTTATAAATCTTTGAAAATGGAAGTTAATAGTAAGCGAAGCTTCCATATATATTGGAAACTGCAATTCCGTTCCCGAGACTATGAGTTGAAAAATCCCTGCGTCGAGAGTTATCGTTCTTTGAAATATATGCAGCTGGACAAATCAATCTTTCAGAGACGATTTCTAAAATATGTGTAAAAAATAAAGCATATGAATACGTTGCTTGATGTTGATGGTAAAATCGAAATGAAGAAAAGAGAATAAAAACAGTTTTACTGGGGAATACGGGTACGAATAAAGAAATAAAACCATTCGCAATACCACTGCGACGAAAAGGGTCATGAAAATAACCGAGAATTTAGGAGTGAATGCAACCATAACGACGATAAAGCGGATCATTATCGGTTACGCAAGAATTGTGCGTATATTTGTTTATAAACACGAACTAAGTTACAACGCATACCCAGTATAGACAAGAGGCCTGGGACGTTTTTGTCATCAAAATAAATGTACCTATAATAAATTATATCTTCGCGACGGTTGTTTTCACAGCGCACTTTTGCAAATAAAGATGGCGTGAGCGACGAGAAGTTGCTACTGTAGACGTGCATCCATAGACCAGCATACGTACAGGACTGGCATTTATCCATCGAACGTATCCAATCAATCGATTTGAAGATATCCAACCACAAGTCATGAAGTCTTACCTTGAAGCAGAACGTTGACAGTGCTCACTCCTTTGTCCCAAATTTGGGTCGGACTCCTGCTTATGGACTGCATAATGCTATACTGACGTATATTTGACAAAGAACTTTCCAAATAAAATGACATTATACTTTCCAATATCATAATGCTCACATGATTGAGAAAATTCGTCAAAACAACAAGCGTCTGCTTTTCCGGAAATAATACAACTTCGCTTCCAGGACCGATAAGTTCTGTGACTGGTAGCATGGCCTTATAAAACTGTTGGGGTCCTGAACTATGAACAAATTGTCATGGCATGGAAATTTTTCAGTGGAACTTTATTCATACATCATTAAAAAAAACAGATCCATTTATGATATTTTTTGGCAAATGTCTAGGCAAGCACAGGGGCTTGTTACGAAATAATAATATTGCTACAGTCAAGCGAATGGCAAACGTTTCCTTTCAAGGAGATATAATTTTACAAGCCAAGTCGGCATTCAAAAAGACTGCCTGCGGAAAAGGACAAGAAACACACTAGAACCACACTTTACACATTGTCAATTGATTGACGGTGTATGTAGAATGCTTGATTGACGGCACTGCCATGAGCAGATTTTGCATTTGCTTGGCTGCATAGAAAATGAGATGCAACAATTATATCTTGAATTATGTAAAAAATATCGTTTTAATTGAGAAAAATCCAGATATATCAGACGACAAAAAATTTAGAATGTAAGTAAACGTTACTGAGAATGCAAGTCAACCGTTTTTCCCATTCGCACTCTCATGATAGTGAGAAATAAAACGATCAAATCAAATGTAAAACCTACTCAGTTCACTGCGTTCAACAAAATTATCTACGTACACCGCTGTCAATCAGTTTTCAACAATGTTTCTTTCTTCGCGGTCCGTGGCTTGGGGTGTAAAATGTCATCTCTTTAAAATGAAACTTTTGCCACTTGGGTCCAAAATTTGAGATTTAGGCACGGACCATTAGATTTTTAAGCGGGGTGCTAGTATTTTTTAGAAAAAAAAATCTGTCCCCGATTTTTACTAAAATATAAATTCTGAGCAGCACGTGGGTTGAAAAAAAATTATCTGGCACTCACTCTGTCGATTAGCAAAAAATTTTTCTCGCTGGGGTAAAAATCCCAGTCTCCCCTTGAAAATCAAATGGTCCGTGCCTCAGGAGCAATGTAGATATATGTGTTATTTGCTGAATAAATCAATTATGTGATTTATCCTGATTCTCTCTGATATAAACTAATAAATAGCTGCCAGAAGAGGTTGTAACTCCGTAGTATGGAAGAGATGGGACGGGCATTGTCACACTTAATCCTGGACAAAATCAAGGGACCCCACAATTCCAGTCGTTCATTAAGATACAAACAAACAAATCAAAATGGGACACATTAGGAATCTTACCCTATGTTCAGTATATCTGGAAATAAGTGTCAAACAATTAGATATTGTAAGAGCGGCGATAGCAAAAATGCATAAAATAAAATCTTTAAAAAAAATAAATAAAATAAAATAAATAAAAAAAAACTTCAACAGGAAAACATTTGAAATCCAGAAATGGAAAGTATGAAAGCTGATAGACATGAAGTTAAGTATCATAGCAATGTAATTTTTGCATGAGACTCACATTTGTTGCATTATCTGCTGGCGATATCTTTAAAAATGCTCCGAGCTTCTTTTCGCATATCCAGTTCTAAACCTTCTAAACCTAAATATTTCATTTTTTTAATTTCGTTTTACGATCTTCAAATACTAAATTTTTTGGATGAACTGTGTCGTATAGTTTTGTCTTCATTGATGGAAAAACTCAACTGTTCAATCGTTTTTTTAGCTAATATTTTTTGACCGCAATACAATAAACTTTCTTTGATATTAACTTTTTAACACATTTTACGTTAGGGAAATTAACCATTGTCGGATTGCTTTTTGTGACAAGTAAAACACACATCTGACTTGTTCAATGCAAATCGAAAAGTTTTATGACTCATTGCAGTCTAGTCCGTTAATACCGTCCTGATTTGTCTCATTAAACTCGCTGCGGCAATTGGTACCGCAGATGATATAGTCTTCAAAAATGGATTCCAATGAAGTTTCATGAAAAAAGGGGGTCCGGTCAATTTTTCTCCAGTTTTGATTGAGCGTGCCTAAATTTTGCACGGAATTTTCCAATTTTGGCAGAAATATTGGGGGTGGAAAGGGGTCCACCTCTTCTAAATTCGCCAATGAGCGATCAGTTAATGCAATTCGAATTGCCCATTATACGATGCGAGTGGTTGGCGGGCCGGCCTGTCTGGTTTTCCTCTGAACGAAAGCCTCTTACAACTATATAGAAAAAACTGACAGCCACAAATAGTTTTAGGAAAAATAAGGTTTATACAAGTTTTGCTTTAATTTTTCAATACTTTTTGGTAAAGATTGAATAATGTATTCACTTTTGTCCTCTTGAACCCAATAATAGTCTGCAAATGAATGATTTCCAACGGCCACACCAAAGCAAAAGTGCAGCTTTAAAATGGGGTAAAATTTGGAAAATATTTGTTTTATTCATGGACCAAGAACATACTGTGACTGATGATGTAAAAACCAATGCCACTGAAACCGTTTCATATTCAAATTGACATTAAAAAATCGATACGAAACAAAACTATCTCGTAAGTACAATGTACTTGAAATTAAGGAAGAGGTTGTGGCTCTACATGGAAAAGATATTATAATTCTAAATGCATTTATGATTTATGCTTTTATTTCATATTTTACACCTCCTTTTGAATAATAATTAATGTCCTGCACGAAACAATTGCCCTTGGTTGCACTACCGGTATATTGAAAAGCACATGCAAATTATCAAGCTGTAATATCCACCACCTACCGGATCATGCTTTCAAAAAAGGTGGTTCAAATTGGGTTCAAGTTAATTATTTTGTCGATTTTTGCCTTAATTCAGCATGATCTTATTCATAAAAATGGGGGTTCATAAGCCGAACCTCCCATCTTGATCATCAGTGCCATTTTACAAATGTCCATTTATAAGTACTGCATGATAAAGGGAAAAGGCTTTAGGCCTACATTTTTGTACAGTATACAACAGTTTTTTTCCCGTGAATTCAGCTTCGCTTCCACATAGGTTACACCTATCCTCATATTAAAATTTTATACACTGTTTATTTTACGCATTTAAATGTGACCGAGGACCAAGAAAATATGATCCATGTGTAAAAATTCAACCCTGTTTAAATGGAAAAAAGCGGAGGATATCGAATGCTTCTGAAATCTGACACTCATACTCCCTCAATATAATACGTCACGGAAAAGATCATCTGCAAAGACGACGTTAAGCCAAATATTCACTTTCTAAAGTGAATTTACGTACATGGCGCAACTTTGACGAAGTTTGTTTCTCTATAGAAAAGGGTATTCTTTTCAAATTTTTCTTTCAATAATCTCGATGAGCGCTCTATGAACGTGATGTTTTATATGTTGTATAGCCCTTTGGTCCCTATAACAGTATTTCTAAGAGTATTTGTAAGAGATATCTTTGTCTCTAGACAAATCCGCATCTATGGATATAGAAAACTTGGATCTTGTGTTGTTCAACATCTAGCAAAGAAATCTGCTGAAGTCGTTGTTTTGAGCCGTCTTTCACTTAATATGAGGTATGAATGTTTGCTCATTTTTTGAAATGCTTAGATGTATATCAACAACAAAAGCGTTCAATTAATTTGATTAACATAAGCATGCATCTGTATGGAATTTGCCCCTGTACATTTTCTCAATATGCATGTTTTTGCTCATGTGCATTAAACAGAAAAAAAATATTTATTTTATGACTTTTATTTGACATATTACATAACAAGAATAAAACTAAGGTTAAAAGATGTTTTTTAAACACACCTATTTTCAACAATACACACACATATATATATATTTACAGAAAAATTTATGACTACATTGCAGTCAACAGATGATGTTTTCATGTCTCAAGGCAATCTACAACTCCCGGGCTACAACTTCAGGGGTGTGTCATGTGGTATGAAAAATTCCATCAACATAACGTCGCCATTAGAAATATTTTGATATCAACATCAAAATATCCACAGCTGCTTTTATTTGCAATGTCAACATTTTTTTTTCAAAGATGCCAAAACTCTGCACATTAAATTGTCTTTCGTAATGCACTACTAAAACATCTACCTGTCAATCAGAAATATAGGCGTGACTTTGTATAAATTCATTGAGAAAACTGTTTCATCCATGTGATACTCGACTTTTGCCGAAATTTAATGGAAGCACAGGAAGCTATATTAAGGTGGTAAGGGGGTCTTAAATCTTTCGAAGGTAGAATTTTCTGATATTTTCTTGATCTACTCTTTGTTATTAGAGCATACAAATAATAAAATAGAAATTGGTGGTCACCTGCCATATAAGAATGAAATATGTCATGTAAAAATATATTATTTCGGTTGAAATAATAGGGAAAATTGGCGAATTACCTGGAACAACGCTTTTACTATTTTTAGCTCACCTGGCGATGCCAGGGTAAGCTTTTGCAAATCACTTGGCGTCCGTCGTCCGTCGTAAACTTTTCATTAAAAGATCTTTTCCTGTAAAACCATTAGCCCAATTGGAACCAAACTTGGTCACCCGTTGGTGGTCCCCTTTAAAAATGATATCCGGCAGGTCCGTACCTCATCCAAGATGGCTGTAAACGGGAAACATATTATAAACATTGGATTCTATGAAAAAGACATTAAAACATCTTCTAAAAACTACTGTCCAATTAAAACTAGACGTAGACACAATGGTCCTTGAATGGTCCCTCCAAATAAAGTATCCGGCAGCTGCGTACGTCATCCAAGATGACCGCCAGTGGGGAACATAGTTTAACATCAGACTCTATGGAAAAGATTTTCAAAGATCTTCTTCTCAGAAACTATTGCTGCGGTCAAGCAAGTGGCAAAACTTTCAGTTTAACGAAATTAAGATTTACACCCCAAGCTCTCTACCTTTCATTGACTCGCCGTCGTGCAAATACATCATTGTAGACATTTGTCAGCTTTTCACGTCTGATATCTCTACAATGTGGACATTTGACATCGATGAATCTAACACATTGTTTAAGCTTGGGGCGTTAAGCTTAACTTCATTACAATAAAAGTTTTGCCACTTCCTTGACCGCAGCAATAACATTCCAATTATAACCAAACTTAGTCGTAGTGGTCTTTAGATGGTCTTCCAAATCAGGATTCCGACATGTCCATTACCTCATCCAAGAAAGCCGCAAGCATAAACACAGTTTTATCACTGGACCCTATGTAAAGACATTCAAAGATATTTTTATCAGAAACTACCAATCCAATTAGAACCAAACTTAATCGCAATGGTTCTTAGATGATCCTTTCCAAGAAAGATATCCAGCTGGTCCGTACCTCATCCAAGATGGCCGCCTGCGAGGAACAAAGTTTTAACATTGGAGCATGTGGAAAAAACTTTCAAAGATTTTCTTCTCAGAAACTACTAGTCAAATTAGAACCAAACTTAGTCACAATGGTCCTTAGATAGTCCCTTTTGAAAAAGGTATCCAGCAAATGCGTACCTAATCTAAGATGACCACCAGACCCACTGAAAACGCTTTCAAAGATCTCTCAGAAACAACTGGTCCAATTCGAATCAAAATTTGTCACAATTGCCCTTACATGATTATCCGACAAGTCCACATCTCTACCAAGATGGCCGCTACCACTGAACATACGAAATGTAGATGAACACTTTTAAAGATCTTTTCAGAATATACTAGTCCAATTAGAACCAAACTTAGTCACTATTTAATTGTTGTTTGATGGTCCCGTCCAAAATAGATATCTGGTAGGTTCTAACCGTACAAGATGGCCACCAGCAGGGTAAAACTTATGGTTAAATGTGAATTCAGACTCAAGACTAAAATCACGTTTATGAATGACAAAATAAAAAAAAAGCTGCAAAAGAGAAACAGAATACATAGACAAACAAGCAAAGAAACAAAGCTTTCATTGTTGTTCTTCATCTTGAAGTTGCCGTGAGGCCTTCAAAAATGAGCATTGCTCATACCTTATACTAAGTTCAAGTAGTATTTATTACCTAGATTATAAGGGGAACCCATTTCCAAATTATTTTTTGAAGGTGGTCTGAAATGCGACCAAATGGATAATGCATTCAACCTTCTCTAAAATAACTTGTCGAATTAGAACATAATGGAACTTTGATTGTACGTTCCAATAAAGGTATCTGGGAGGCCCATTCCGCATCAAATATGGCTGCCAGCAGTAATATAGTTTTAGGTTTGACCGTTTGGAAAACACATTCAAAGATCTTTTCAGAAACTACTAGTCCAGTACGTTAGACCAAAAGTAAGTCATAATGGTCCTAAGATGGTCTCCTACAAAAAAGGTATCATGCAGATTTGTACCTCATTCAGATTGCCACCAGCCCGAACATATTTAAATTGGATTCCATTAAAAGAATTAGGTCTCTGAAACCTCAAACCCAATTGAAAACAAACTTGATCACACAAGCCCTTTGGTGGTCCCTTCATAATTTGCATCCAATCCAAGGTGGTCCAAAGGAGGGACTCTTGACCGTTTTGGAAATGCCGTTCATCTCTTTAATCTGTCAGCCATTCATGGTCAAGGAGAGCGCTACAGGCTCTTGCTTATTGTTGTTATTCTTGATGTCACATATTTAAATATACAAACACATTAATTTTTACATATTCATATTTTACCGATATTACTGCTACATATACATACATGTACTTCAGTTTACTACCAAGGCCACTACATACAAGCGGAATAACAATCAAATGGTAATTGCTTGGGTAAACACACTGACACATTCGAGATATTGAATATCAAATAAAAACAATGGACTATGGCAAAAAATAAATGTCTATGACTGTTCTACCTGGTACAAACACACAAACACGTGACATTGTAAACGGTAGGATATTTGACCTACTTGAAGTCTACAACAGGAAACGGCTGTTGGATAAAACTTATCATGGTCATGGGTTTAGTTATTTAATCATCATTATACATCAATGTATTAGTATGTTCCCTGTGTTTTAGTCAATATAGGTCCTATAATTTCGTATTAATGTCATTTATTTATACAAACTAATAATTGAAAATTACTGCAATATTTTTTAAACTTACGTCTTCGTTGTAATTTTGTATTGAAAAATGTTCTCGTATTAAAATTATCAATTTTTGTCCTTTTTTTTGCTCTTTTGTTTTTCCTATTTTAAAGATAAGTTGTGTCAGTATGTTTAGATGTAGTTTGTTTATGCCGACGAAAATCACGAATAACTCGCTTAGTTGTCAAACTCGCTACAGAAATGAAAAATCCCTGTAAGCCACACAGTATTGTAAATGCAAAGTCTATCCACTCGTCCTCTAAGAATGCTGCTAAAATGCCGATACTCCAAAATAAACCCGATAATGCAAGGATTCGGATGTAGACTTTTGCGTTTGTGAATGGTGAAGACATCGATATGTGTCCAATTTCATGACTTAATCTTGACATTGTACAAATAACCTTCATCAAACAAATGAAATTGATTGATATTGAGAGAATAACTGGACCAGAGAAAAACAATAAGTTCGATGGAAAGTGATTTGGAAAGCAAGGCTCATTACCATACCCTGATTTGAAGTATTCGTCCCCAAAGACATCAAGCAAAACTGCAGGACTCACAAACAGCAAAGGAAAACCTATCCCACCTAAAGTTAAGCAACGTTTTTTGCTGTTTAGGGAGTCTTTCCTTTCGTTACCATTTGACTGCATTTTTGTCAGATTGTTGACAATACACAAAACGGAAACGGACATGAAATAGAACGTGCTAAGCCAAAGAAAATGAAGCATCACTCCAATAACGTAACAAAGTTCCCGGATGTCAGAAAGACCGATTCCAACCATAAAAAGTAATTTTGACATGACAAGTGAAATTGAAATATTTTCTAAATTTGAACCTGGTATGCTGGATGCCAAACCGAGTTTCCTGTACACAAATATCAATACACATAACGATATAACAGATACTGAAAAACATATGTATGTTGTTATTGTCTTGATGAAAGTGAAATCATGTGCAAAATTAGACCTTTGTTTACACGTAACAGCAGTAATGTTTAATTTACTTGTGTTTGTTATCGATAAATTTACAATTAAATTGTCACAGATTTTTTTCTTCGTTTGAAAAACGTTAGATAATACCAGTCGGGAACCACTTCGAAGCTTACTTGTTCTAATTCCTGTTTCATTTTCATAAATTTCAAAAACTGATGCTTTTTCGTCGTGTCCTTTGAGCTTTTGTTGTATTATCACTGTCTGAAGCCCCAGTTTTATGTCATTGACATACATTTGCCATTGCATGTTGTCAATTCTTTCTTTCAGTTTTACCATTTCGTCTTCAAACATTGTAAAGTGAAATTCCAATTCCATTTTTGTTATTAGTATAACTGAAGCGTTTTCTATCCCTATATATTGTATTTGTTTTAATCGAACCGAGCTAAACATTTCAAAAATTAGCCCATACAATGAACTGATAACATTTACATGGTGAAATGGCATTGGCTTATTTGAAACTAACTTAATGGGGCCAAAACTGAAAGCGAAATTAGAAACTCTCTCCTTTTGTTCACACATTCCCTCATCTTCTATCTGAAATAAAAAAATATTTTTACAATCTGAAGACTTGGTTTGATTAAGAAACAATATTCACGTAGATTCCAATTTATCAGACAGGTCATTTCTGAATTTAAAGAATATTTTCATCGCATCTACCCCAGTGAACTTGAAATTAAAGAGACAACCGATTCACCCAAAACTGTTTCATAACTGGTACTTCTATTATACATTGATGAACATGGTCGTCTGAAATCTAGATTATATGACAAACGTGATGATTTTGACTTTCCAGTTGTGAACTTTCCCTTTCTCGGCAACAATATACCTATCTCCCAAGCATATAAGAGTGTATATTTCACAATTTATTCGCTACTGTAGAGCGTGCAGTTCATACAGTGACTTTGTGGAAAGAGCAAAAACACTGTAACGAAAACTGCTGAGTCAGGAATATGTTCAGCCGTTGTTACTTTCGTCCCTTCAGAATTCCATGGCTTTCACCACGACTTCATAGATAGATATGAAATGTCGGTGTCACAAATGAAAACTAACATTTTCAGCTGGATTCACGTCTTCGCGGTTTTGACATTAACGATTCTGACTTTACCTTGGATTGACCCATTGACAGTGGGACGGGTGCTGTATACAGAGCAGGACATGCTTACCCTTCCGGAGCACCTGATGTCACTCTGTTTTTTAATAGTTCACATTGTTAGTGTTTTAGTTTTTTGAATTGTAGATTTAGTGTTTTTATGTTGTTGTTTTTTGGCGTGTTGTGTCTTTGCTCGTCCGTCTTCTGGTGTTCTTGCTTTTGCCTTGTCTCTGGACTTTGATGTATGTAATCGCGTGCTTTGTTCTTTCGGTATTCTACTGCCGTTGTTCTGTCGTGTTTTTTTACCACGAGTGTTAACGAAGTAGACACAATGATAAACTGGAGTCTCCGTTAAGCATTTCGATTCTAATAGGATAATTACGGTACATTTTATGTGTTTATGAGACCTTTGGTTATCTCTATAATGGTTGCCATTTTAGCTTTTATAGTAATCGAAGGCACCCATTACGTCAAAAACAAAACTGTATTGAGGCACTATATAAATTGCTAGTTTGCTATGCTCATTAGAAGTACTTCTATCCACAAAATATCGCTGTTCCATTGATTTTATATTTTTTTCCATAAGCTACCCTCTCTAATAAAAATAAAGAACATTTGTTGTGTTTGTGGAAATTTTACGGTATAGTTCTTTTTTTTAGGCAGCCATTTTTTATCTTTTTATGCCACGGATCTTTAGATTCGGAGCATATTGTTTTTGCCCTGTCTGTCTGTATATATGTCTGTTTGTCTGTCCGCTTATAATTTTGAACCAGATGTGATGAGCCCTTCTTATTTTGTATGTGTATTGATCATGTAAAGTTGAATAAAAATATGCACATTTCAATAAGGTCAGGTCAAAGGTCAAGGTCACAGAGGTCAAAAGTCAAAATCCAGATTTTGCTTTAGCTCGATAATAACAATTGCTAGAGGCTTTACATTATATATGTAAACAGAAGTAATGTAACTTAGTACAAATCCACCAAAAATGGGTCAGGTCAAAGGTCAAGGCCATTAAGTGCAAATTTGAAAACTTAAACGACAAAAATTAACATTGCCTATATTTTTAATAAATTGGCTGTGATAACGACAGTCGTATTTGGCATGTTTATTGATCATGTTAAGCTGAACATCATTATACAAATTTCATTAAGGTCTGGATTACGTTCAAGGTCACAGAGTTCAAATTGTATAATATTACTTTTGCTATATATCTTTTTAACTTCAATTGCTAGGGGTTTGATATTCTATACGTGAAAAGGATTTGATGGAGTTTAGTTTAAATCCACCAAAAATTCGTGGCCGTGTCAAAGGTCAATGTCACTGAGTGCAAAAACTTTAACAAAACCTTTAACATTTCCTATGTCTTTTCAACCACATTTGACAGGAACTTCATATTTGACTGTATATTGTTCATATAAACGTGAACATTATTATGCAAATTTTATTGAGGTCAGGTCAAAGGTCAAAGCCATTGATCGAAAGGTCAAATTTTAGATTGTGTTTTAAGCTCGTTAATTGCCTTTGCAAGATGTGATAGGAACTTCAGATTTGGCTGTATAATGTTTATATAAACACTATTTTGCAAATTTCATTGAGGTCAGGTCAAAGGTCAAAGCCACAGATCAGAAGGTGAAATTTTAGATTGTGTTTTAGATCGTTAATTGCCTTTGCAAGATGTGATAGGAACTTCAGATTTGGCTGTATAATGTTCATATAAACGTAAACACTATTTCGCAAATTTCATTGCGGTCAGGTCACAGGTCAAAGCCACAGGACAAAAGGTGAAAATTTAGATTGTACTTTTAGCTCGTTAATTAAATTTGCAAGAAACTTTAAAGTATATATGTGAATACATCTAATGAAGCTTAGCATAAATGTCTACTAAACTTAATTTCTAGTGTATATTGCTATTTTTGGCATAAATTTTGTATTTTAGACATGATTGCTACCGAGGGCATAGTGTTTCTCAAATACAATTTGCTATTCTTGTTATTTGCACATATTGAGAAGGTGTCAAGTTTACACAATAACACGATTACCTGTTTTATCTCAAACCCATATTTGGAAAATAAAGCATAATATGTGTTAACTTTCTATAAAAATAAGATATTGAAATGGAACTAAATAAAGAAAATCGAAAAGATTGGATATAATTCTGCTGACATTCGGTACATTTCATCTGAAACTATGTCAAATATACAGAACTAAAGTTTATGGCAAAGAGAGGCTTAGAGAATCGTATGTCATTTATATTAATTTAACGTGTCCCCGCAAATAAGATTCATACAGTTACAAACAGGGACAGTTATCGGAGTGCACCTTTATTATGGATGAAAAAAATCGAGAAATCTTGAAACAGAAAGATATGACGTCATGAGAGAAAAGCTTGTATACTTATGCTGTCAATAAGCTAAAAGCATTAGAAGCATGAAAATTAGATTTACCTCCTCTAGAGGACAAACAGTCGAAAAACAGTCGAAAAACCTCCATTACTTTCTGTCTGGCGTCATTGTTTTTGTGTCTAATGTCATTGTTTTCTGTGTTCTCGTTTTTGCCCTGTCTTTGGACTTCGATTTTTGTGAATGTCACCCCTTTGTTCCTTCGGTATTCTGCTGCCGTTGTTTCTATGCGTACTTCTAGGACAATGAACACTCATAGTAATTTTCTCTTAACAAATAAGAAACTTTTATAAAAGATGAAAAAGGAAACCCTTGCATATATGTCACGAAATTGCAACCTATGCATATATGTAAGTTCATATAGATAATGTGATCTTGCTCATCTGAAAATAAATTGGTCAGTTCTATATTGGATGTTGAAATTTTCAACCTTTTAAGAAGAAATTTAGTGTTGATATATTTCTTCCAATATTTTCTAACCCTATCATATATTTCAAGCGTTTGGGAGCACCCACTTTTTATATCTCATTCTGTAAAATATAAATGTGGGTTATATTTTGGCAAACGTGGGGTCATGCGACAATTGTTAAGCCATTCCCATGACTTGAAGTGGATCTAACAATTTCGCATTGAATTTCTTACTTTGACGCTCTTTTCTTTAAACTGACTCCGACAAAAATGTAAAATACTGTCAGGTTAATATAACAAAGGATAACAGGAAACATCTACAATGACTAAAAATTAAAATTACATGTCACAATTTCCCAAGTAACTAAACAGGAAAAACACGAAAAAAGACAAGTGAAAAACGTAAGCAACGATAGGAACTAGGTTAAACAGACTTAATACCGGCACTAGCAAAAGCCAGCGGTAGGGTTAAACCGATTTATGGGTACCCAAACCTCCCCTTTATTTGTCCCGTTTTCCTTTAGTTGAATAAACATACGAATACAACCCAATACAGGTAGACTACTAACTCCATGACCACAATCTTGATAGGAGAGATAAAATTAATGCCAATACGTAATTTCGAAAGATGGGTCAAGAGTTGTTCATCGCTATATATTGGCTAGCTCAAGGAGCCTAGTCTGCTGGTAAAACACTGTCCCACTATTGAAGAAAAATCAAACTCAAAACTTCCCGAACGGTTTAGTCAAAAATCATCATATATTTTAGTAGACATCAGCAGTATCAGTGAAAGTATGTGTGTAAAATTTTCAGGTCACTAGATCTCAAAGTTAATTTAACAGATTTATCTTGTCGATATCCCCTATTACGTAAAGAATTATGTAAGTTACGTCCCAACCTTTCTGGATCTTTAATCAGTTTCTTTTATTTTTAACAACCTTTCCATAGAAATGAAGATTAGAAATACACTTAGTAGTAAGCTGTTTGTGAGAAACGCCATATTTAAATATCAAATTTCCATTTCTAATATAAAACTTTTTTAATGTATTCAACAAAATATGAAATATATAACCCTGTTGTAAGAGTTTGTAAGTCTTTCGCTTTTTCAAACATCACCTATATACTAATTTTAAAATATTTCAAATTTTATCCACCAATCATCTCATTATTATTCTTCATTACAATACTGAAAGCTTTCCCCGAATGGGCGCTGCTTTATGATGTTATGTTTATTGATTGCACTCTTAATGAAACTGAGCTTACGGTAGGTAACATTCTTTATTAACAATTATACAGTAACCATATTACATGTATGCTTAAAGTATTTCCAAGTTGGTTCAAGGCATGTAAAAAAGGGAAAAAATACTACTTTTAATGGTGAAATTTTAGCGTATATTCAGGTCTCAAACTAAACTATCTGGTCATCACTGTTAAAATGAAAGATGGCTATTTCGACAACTAATGTCTCTTAACAACGGCAGTAGAATACCGAAAGAACAAAGCACAAGATTACATAAATCAAAGTCCAGAGACAAGGCAAAATCAAGAACACCAGAAGACGGAAGACCAAAGACACTACATGCCCACAAAACACACAACCACTACACAACAACACAAAAAAAACTTCTGCATCAAGGGTTTAGATATCATAAATTGATAAAAGCATTCTCTAAATTTTATCATAGATACATTGACTTCTTAAGAAATTTGGTTCTACATGCAGGGTTCTTATACATCAGGGCATTTCACATCCAAACTTCTATGGCAATATTATTTACAAAGCGCATAAATTCTAAAATTGTCCTTCAAAACTTATTAATCCGTTGAACAAACTTATTCATAAAGGATATAAATACAGCATTGTTGTTAAATCGTTACTTCTGGTTTTTGTTGCAAAAATATCGATCATCTCCTAAATGCTTTACACCATAACTAAATTTAAACAATTTTTCATATTGGCACTATTTGGCATTGCACAATATCATGTTCTTCTTTCATAATTGATGACGTTGTTATACCAAATTTTTTTAGAAGTATTTCAATTGAAGTTTCATATGGAAGAAGGCTTGATATCATAGTCAACGGAAATTATGTCTTTAGCTAGCTGTCAGTAACTGCGAGCATTTGTCCGGACAGTACCTGTGTGTATTGTCTTCATGGTTTATGTGCTTCATTGTAATTGTACTCGTCTTGATAAGTTGGACTTTTTTCTAGTTTGATTTTTACTGTGAGTCTTTTTGTGTATTTATTTTTTAGCCATTCACCACACATAGGGGAGGGTTTGGATCCAAGAAAACGAGTTTAACCCCAACGCAATTTTTGCGCCTGTCCCAAGTCAGGAATATGTTGGTGATTGGCTTGTCCGTGTCTTCTTATAAAATTTTAGTTTCTTGATATTTGGGTTATTGGATGTGGTTTGTACCCATTGATTTATTCACTTTTTTACCTTTTGGGGGCCATTTAGGGCTTGCTTTATGGTGTGAAGTTCCTCACTGTGTTGAAGACCGTACGGTGACCCCTAGATGCTTGGTTCTGGATATGGGATGTTGTCGCCTTGACATTTACCCCATTTCCTTTCTTTTTCATATTGAACACTAACAGTGTGAACTCTCAAAAAACAGAGTGACATCAGGTGCTCCGGAAGGGTAAGCATGTCCTGCTCTGTATACAGCACCCGTCACACAGTCAGTGAGGCATATGCTTTGAAAGATCTGTAAGGTTACTGATTGGTTATTGACATTTTCTAACCCTGAGACAAAACCAATTGAGAACCATGGAACATGCAACTTCTCTAACCCTCAACCAGTTCCAAGGTGAAACTTTGAAAAGCTTTTGTAATCTTCTAGGTATTCAAACATGGACAAGGACAAATCGGTACCACAAACATCACTGACGAAGACAAAATCAAAAAAGACAACACAAAAATCTAAAGCACTGACAGTGTGAACTCCATTAAAACCCAAGAGTGACAACAGGTGGTCAAGAAGGGTAAGCATGTCCTGCTCTGTATACAGCACCCGTCACACTGTCATTGGGTCAATGCAGGGTAAAGTCAAAACCGGTAATGTGAAATCTTGGAAGACGTCAATCTAGCTGAAAATGTAAGTTTTCATTTGTGACACTGACATTTCATATCTATCTATGATGTCGTTGTGACGGCCATAGAATTTCTGAAGGGACGAAAGTAACAAGGGCTGAACATATCCCTGACTCGGCAGTTTTTGTGACAGGGCTTTTGCTCTTTCCACAAAGTCACTGTAAGAACTGCACGCTCTACAGTAACGAATTAATTGAGAAATATACACTCCATATGCTGGGGAGGTAGGTATATTGCTGCAGAGAAAGAGAAACTTCACAACTGGAAAGTCAAAATCATCACGTTTGTCATATAGCCTAGATTTCAGACGTCCATGTTCGTCAATGTATAACAAAAGGTCAAGGTATGAAGCAGAATTTGGTGTGTCGGTTGTCTCTTTAATTTCAAGTTTATTGGGGTAGATACAATGTAAATATTCTTTAAATCTTTGGTTATTAAGAGAAAGTACATCCTCTATATATCTTAAGCTGAAATTAAAAGTCTTGGCTAGTTGTTTTTGTTGTATTAGCCCTTGTAAAAACTTTGCTTCATACGAAAAAAGGAAAAGGTTAGATTAAAGTGGTGCAAAATTTGTTCCAATAGGAATTCCTATTGTCCGTTGAAAAACGCGGCCTCCACATTCAACAAAAATGTTGTCGATCAAAAATTCAATATTTTACGAAAGGATATGGCGTAAATGAACATGAGACCACAACACATATGTCACCTCCAACTGCAATAATTTTAATGAGCTGTATGGCCATTTCGGAAATTAATTCCTCATCATCAGCACTAGAACCCAAACAAAGGAAATCCATATTCAAAAAATGTTTAAAATGCATAAAATCAAACGAAATCCGAATATAATCAAGCATTTATCACGTGATTTTCACTGTATTTCTTGTTTGACTCAGTGGGGTTCTTAACAAAATATGTTTTATCTTTTCCTATATTTAAAACTTTACAGAAACATTGATGTATCAGATCGGAAATTACTGTTTTAAGTTATTATGTGGAAGGGTTGTATTCAGGGTAGAAATATCAAAGGTTTGAATGCTATTGCAGTATGCGAGACTGTTTGAGGAGAGCTGTTCAAGATCTTTAGAATTTTTAAGAATCCACATCTGGATCAAGCCGCTCGTAGAAAAGGCTTTTTTGCAGTAGCTTTTAAGACCATCTCTTACTGCAGTAAGTAAAGTGGTAAGGATTTTGGATAGGGGCTTAGTGGTGCATCTGGCAGATCCTGCAATGAATCTCTGTTTGTAGGGATTCTTGTGAAGCTTAGGCACCCAGTAAATGTAAGGGAGATAACTGCTATCTTCATCCACTTTGATACCGAAGAATGCTAACAAGGATCTTAAGTGACGACCAAAATCAAATATTTGAATGACGAAAATTTAAATATGAGAATGACCTAATAATAACCAAAAGGCGTAAACGTAACAAAAACATCAGCTTAGAATAAAACTTCGCAGAATCCCTAGATTTATGAAACTTTTAACTTTACAGATGTTGCAAATTTTCATTTTAACGGTGTTCGGGTCACCCTGAAGTATTGAACAACTAAACTTTGAGATTGCAGCCAAAACATAAGAATGGCTTAAAACATAATTAAAATATATTTAAGACAAAATGATAATGTAGTGAGGATCGTCATTTGCAATATAAAGCTAAATGTTTGTATGATTGAAATTGTCTTGTCAGAAAAAGATCAATATTCGTAATACATGCAAAAGGAAAACCTGTTGATATGGTTGATTAAGAACTTCGTTTTTAGAAGAGTATACTGTCCCTTGGACGGACACTATATAGAAATAAACTATATAGAAATTATTTATGTAGATTGAAGAGAATGCAATGCATAATTTCACTTGATAGTATTATCATGTCGGCAATATACCATTAAGAGCTAAATGCCAATCATAATTAAATACCATAATACCGAAGTAGCTGTACATTTAAATACCACAAATAGCTATTTTGACAACTTATGTATTTTCAGTGCAGTTCAAATCAAAACATTTTGAAGACCATAAACCGAAAAATGTGTAAAAGTTAGTAGAGAACAATAAATAACTAGATTTGCAATTGCAAGCAATAGCCGATGTCGCCCCTGGAAGCCAATTCGATGCTTCCATCTTGTTTGCAGCGTCAAAATCTACCTAGAAAACAATTTTCGTTGAAATCCGACAAAGTTGAAATTTTGACGTAATTTGGCGGCCATCTTGGAAATGGCGGCCATTTTGAATGTTTTTGTTGTTGCTGCACATTTCCTTAAGGTGATCCAACTTTGTACCAAATATGAATTAATTCTGTCAAGGCATCTTTGAGAAAATGCCCGGACAAAAATAGGTGGAAGAAAGAAACAATTGTGGAATAATAATAACAAAGAAACGAACCAAAAACAATATGTCGTCCCGACTACGTCTGGGGCGACATAATTAAATTCTTTGGTTTCTGTAAATTTAGCTTCTGCAAGTTTTTCTTGTATAGTTTCCAGGCGGATTGTAACATGTAATTGTAATTTTCGGCCTTTAAGGGGTATACTGTTATCCTGCTATCTTTTGTTTTCAAATTAAAGTAATTTGAGCTTTGTTTCCTCAGTATTATACTGCTTTTGTTCAGAATATTTTTTTGTGCTTGAAATAAAAGATTCCAGCAAGAAAGTTTTGTAATCTGCACTGAAGCGACATAAGTCGACGAAGTGCCAATCTGCAGCAACTAAATTTACAGTGACTTCGGTTACTAGGTATTTTTGTCATTAACATTGATACCCCTCCCTACTAAATAGCATAACTCACCCTTTGTGTCCACATATCACAGGAAATTGTATCATCATAAGTTGTACTAGATTTGAAAGTAAACATAACTGTAATAGGCAACGCTCCCCATCGTCCAGTTACAGCAATGTTTTGGTATGCCAATCCGAGACATTTTGCTGAACTACGTTCTGTTTCTGGAACACAAAAGTAATTTCTATGATATACTAGAACTCCGGTATAGACCGGATTAGAATACGATTGACATCGTGTATCATTATTTTCTAAAGTGTGCAGCATACAATAGCGTGGAGTGATGCGTGTTGGTGGTATTTCAAAGTATTTGGTAGCACGAAACAAATATTCCATTCTTTCGTCTCTAGAAAAGTTTGATATTATATTCAAAGTGCGTTGTAATATATTAGAAGTTTGGAATATAAAACTGAGACGGAAATGTTGCACTGCGTTCATGTTGTGACATAAAGCACAATATTGGTTTTTAAACACCATACCGTCTTGGCTTACCACTGACGGGCCATCTCGGATAATATTGTTCCTTTCACACATTTGTTTCACTGATATATTACCATAGGCACTTGGACACCTTACAACTGCAAAAAATCCTTCGAATTGTTTAAAATCATGTCCTTTGTAACATTTTAGATAGGGTGAATATTTACTTGTATACTGAGTTTTTTCGGCATCAACACAGCAGTCTTTATACATTGTACAGTTTTCATCACATCTACAAAACTGATGTTTAAATGAGGATGTTACATTACAAACTCCAACATTGTAACATGGATCTAACGACGCTTGGATCGTCACCGTTTCCGCGTCTTCGCTATTGTAACACATCTGTCCTTCTGAACAAGGATTTGTTGCCATGAGGTCTATCGACTGCTCAGAAAAACCGCATTTTTCCAAATCTTTTGTCGTGTTGTCGTAGCACTCTCTTTTTGCATTCATCGTGTAGGTAAGTGTGGTGTTGCTATCATAGTTTGTTGTTGTGGAAGTATCGTTCGGTTTGTAAAACATATCTGATGCCGCTTCAAACCAATATGGTATTGTACTGCCTTTCAATGGATCGGTATTTTTATTTAACACTGTCGTCCAGTTCATTACTTGTTTTCCAAAAGAAACAGAAGTAAAGTCAAATGACTCGGTCCATGGTGAAGAAGCTACTTGTGAGTAGTTGGAAAGCGGCGTGGGATCTTTCCGTCGTTCAGTGGTCATTGCAAAACAGAGAGTTAAATTAAGAAACAAATGTGAAAGCAATTTGCGTTTCATTTTTACAATAATAATTGCACATCAAATAAAACAATGGCAATTTATTTTGAAACAAAACTCAATTAATGTTTCAACATGGAAGATATTACATTCCTCTATATGAAAAATGTAAGTGATAACCGAATCGTCAGTCTAATATTATACAAGAACATTGTTTTCAATAAGCCAATGAGTATCGATATACAGCTTTTCCTCGTTTTTCTGCCCACATCTGTGCTGTCATTTCAAATCTTTATTTATGTACTGTTGTTTGATTGGGTTGGAGTATCAATGCAAATAATATAATTTCAATAATAAGTTACGAAGAACAAGAGTTAAGATTGGCAAAAACTGAATCTGTAAATTGTAAATTTTTAAAACTTTATTTAAAGTCTTTCTACTTTTTATCCGTTAATTGACTCCCAAATGTTTTGGTTTGATCTGCACTGATGTGACATAAGTTGTCGAAATTCGCATATGCAGAAAATAAATTAACGGAAAGTTTGGCATTTTGTTATTTGAAGTCATCGTGAGACCTTCAACAACGAGCTTTGCTCATAATACCTGGTAGTAAATTCAAGACGACCCCTAGCACCGGTTTCAGTGGAATTCATTGCTGAAAGTAATGTCTTTTCTTGTCAGAGATGCGAGATTGTCAACTAACATAAATTTTACTCGTAATTGCTGTTACAATCACTTTTATCGGTTGCCCGACAAAAGCAGTAGTCTATTAACCTAATGGACGATAATAACAAATAGTCAAGCACATGGCACTTATCAAGTCGCTTGTAAGAAACTTAGCATTATGCAATAGTGAAGTGTGGGTGCTATAAACAGATAGTAAGAATTACATTTGAAATTACCAAAATAAATAACTGCCAAAATGTTATTACCGAAAAGTTTTCTTTTCTTAATTAATTTTATTTTATTGTTTTTGTCGTCAAGTCACAGAAAACACAAATAAAACTTCTAAAATATAAATATTTGAACGTTTTGCTAATGTTCACTTCGCACCAAAAGATCCAATGTATCTCAATATAATTTTGGCTGGAAGCTCCACGCTAACGCAGCTGGGTTGTATTCATGGGCTGAGCAAACAATAGACGGAACTCGACAATAAACAATGAGATAACAAAAGCTCACTCTGACTTAAGCGAGGTGAGCTAAAAACGATTCAACCTTGTAGGGGTCGACCATTTAGCTCGCAAGGGTTTTCAAAGTGATACATTGTCTGTTTTTCTTTGTGTTGTTGTCAGATTTTTTTCACAAGCCAAGCAAATGTTTTTCAGCAACTTTGTCTATTGAATTCAAATTACTGAACAAATTAAAACAAAACTTGAGGTGCTGAGTCATTTCAGTTTAAAACGTTTGTGGATGATAACTGCACGGATTTGACCAAAACGCATGTGTCAAAAGATATCAAATGAAATATACTTTGCGATGGGAAAGGGAATACTTCTTATTATGATTTTGCAATGTGAAATCACAGAGTCCTATCTAAAATTAATGCTGACAAACCAAAAAATTACCGGAAGTATTCTTTTGTATTGATTCATAATGATGACGTGCAGTATGGTGTGAAGAACTGAAAAATTATGACGTCAGATTGAGTAGTTATGGTTTGATGTTACCCACACTGATCTTTAGAGCCCTAATTATGAGTTCTGATATTTTTTTATTATATTTAGATGTTTTATAAGCTGTGAGATTTATCAGTGATCAGACGCTCAGTCTAAAAGAATTTTAAGGACCAAAGTATTTCCAGATTTAATTTAAATTTTTTCCTTTGCAAAATTTGCAACTCTGTAGCGTTCAAGTAGGCGGCAATGTTGCAACAGTTTGTTGTATTTTCCTTATTGCAGTTTTGTATTTTTTGCGAATACTATGTTTTTATTTGCAAGTATTTTAGTCTTCTACGGCATGTCTGTTCAACGTTAAACGTCGTCTGTTCAACGTTAAACGTCGTCTCTTCAACGTTTAACGTCGTCTGATCAATGCTAAACGTCGCATGTTTAATGTTAAATGTCGCATGTTTAATGTTTAACGTCGCATGTTTAATGTTAAACGTGGCATGTTTAATGTTAAATGTCGCATGTTTAATGTTAAATGTCGCATGTTTAATGTTTAACGTCGCATGTTTAATGTTAAACTTGGCATGTTTAATGTTTAATGTCGCATGTTTAATGTTTAACGTCGCATGTTTAATGTTAAACGTCGCATGTTTAATGATTAACGTCGCATGTAAAATGTTAAACGTCGCATGCTTAATGTTAAACGTCGCATGTTTAATGTTAAAAGTCGTCTGTTAAATGTGAAATATCGTTTGTTTAATTTTAACTGTGGTCTGTTCATAATTCAATAAACAGACGACATTTACTACTGGACAAAAACACTACAAAGTTAAAAAAAATATAAAATTAGTAACAAAAAAGTATCCGTAAAGAGACACCTGATTCAACATTTTCACTTACTCCAACAAAATCATAGGTGTAAAAAATTTCTTCGAACTATATTTGCTTATACATGTAGCAGAGACATGAATTTACAAAAATAACTGAATAATTAGAGTCAGTCTTTACAGTGAACTTAATTGCGAATTGTTCACAGGAAAAAGGACTTAATAATGCAAACACGGGTGCAATAAATGAGTGGATGACATAAAGTAGTATCAATCTACGAAACGGCTGACCACTGATCGGGGTTGTAACTAAACATAACCTGTACTTAAATGTAATGAAACCATGGCAGTAGAATACCAATGGAACAAAGTACCAAATTACACAAATCAAAGTCCAGAGACAATACAAAAACAAAAATAATAGAAGACGGAAGACCAAAGACATCACATACCCACAAAATGAATAAATCCCACAAAAACAACCCTAAAAACCAAAGCACTGTGTAAACAGTGTAAACTCTCAATAGACAGAGTGACATCGTGTGATCGTGTGAAGGGTAAGCATGGTCATAAGGTCAGTTGGTCAATCAAGGGTCAAATCAGAATCGGTAATGTTATGTCAGGGAAGGCATATCACTGGAGCTAAAAATGTCCGTTTTCATCTCTGACACCGACATTTCATATCTATGATGTAATGGTGACGGCTATGAATTTCTGAAGGGACGAAAGTAACAACGGCTGAACAAATCCCGACTCAGCCGTGTTTGTGACAGGGCTTTTGCTCTTTCGACGAAGCCACTGTATGAACAACATGCTCTCCAGTAACGAATTAATTGCGAAATATACACTCTGTATGATTGGGAAGTAGGTATATTGCGGCTGAGTAAGGAAAAGTTCACGATTGGGAAGTCAAATTAATTAATAAATATAACTTAGGTTTCAGGCATCCACAATGTAAAGGAGACAACATCTCCTCTCCAGGTTAAAACGACCCAAACCAAAGCATCTACGGGTCTCTATACGGCCTTGTTCGTTTTCGTATAACAAAAGATCGAAAACACGTAAATAATGTTACAAAAATAAGTGCATAATTAGCTTTCCATAGGCCCGAACCAAAACTTATCGACATGACGTAATACATTTTCCATTGTTCACGTCATACTTCTGATGGCTTAAAGAGTTTTTTTTAAGAATTAAAGAGTTTTTTTTTCAGAATTGACAAAGGACTTCATGCTTTTACACTGCGACAAAAATCATTATATTTGTGACAGTGCTTTTGAAGTTGTTGTTTGCATGCGCCCTATGTTATCTCTGAAGGAAAATTTGCACTGAGAACACTCAAAATTGCAGATTTTCTCATTTTTGTTTGAAAAGACGGCTATTTTACGTCAAAATGACAGGAATTTGTATTGCTTGATGCTTACTTTGTAGTCACATAATAGTTAATGTTTCCCATAAATATTTCACACTATTTCTAATAACTTCGCTTTTCTGGGCCAAATATGGGTCTTATTGCCACTCACCCTTTGAACAGGCTACAAATCTGAAAGATGCTGAAAGCAGACTATTAGAAGTATGATAAAAAAAAAACAAAAACAAAATTTTTTTATGAACAAAAAAAAAGTGCAATAGAATTATATAAAATAAATATCCAAGTTGTGAAGTTTTAAAACTTTTAAATAGGGTTAAAACTAATTCAAGTTACATTCCAATACCCAATTGGACTACGAAATAGAAAATTTTTATCTGAATAAAGTAAAATTTGGTCAAACTTGAGACGGTGCGAATTTAAAATTTGGATTACTAAACATAATGCTTTGATAACATAAAAGGGGCTTGCTGATAAAAAACAATCCAATGATGTTTTCCACAAGATTTCTGGTGTTTCAATCTACGTTTTGACATAAATTCAGAATTTGGTCAATGAAAGGTGTTTTACCCCATATCATTACTTTCATAATGAAATGTCTTTATTACAATTTTAAAATAATGTTAGGTCAATTTACTTTTAAGAAAGGGAAGAGAAGGGATGTTTTTTTTATTATTCTTGCAGTGATACAGAAAAGACAAAAATAATCCGAATCAAGAATCCAGTTACAGAAGAACTATGAAATTAATTGACTCAAAAATATATATAAAGTAAATTTTAAAAAGACTGGATTTAGATTTCAGTTTAAAATTATAATCTAAAATTTGTATCTGATAAAGCCTCAAAACGACATTGCCTCGCCCCAATTGAAGGTCTCTGACAAAGACAAAACCCCCTACCATCAGGTTAAGTGGTTTTTCCCATACAATGTAGTTTAATAATCTTTTCCTGGTATGCTAGGATGCTACGTATACTGAAGCTCGGCTCGCAACCTTTTTCATTTACGACATTATTCACGGCAAAGCATATTAAGTACTTTGCGGCCGGGGCCAAGTCCTTGAAAATGACACTGGGAATGTAATTGGGTTTTCGCTCATTCAGATGCATAACAAATACGAGCAAACCCAACCAAAAAAAAACATGACGCCGCCGCATGCACCCGACTAAAAACGTTGCAATGGTAATTGTTTCAGAAAAGGTAAACAAATCTATAAAACAATTACAATCGGCCATTCATACTTGAAAACCTTGCGGATTTAAGCTGTACACTACCAAATTGTGAATTTTTTTATACAGCCTTCCAATTTTAAGGAAGTACGAGTGTCAAAAATTTTGTGTTTAACCGTTTGTTTTGAAGAATTTTGCTAATAAACAACACATGTGTAAAAAAAATCAACCCTGTTTAAATGGATAAAAAATCCAAGGATATATCGGATGTTTCTGAAATCTGACGCTCATAATCTCCTAAGGGATCGACCACTTAACCTGAAGGAGGGGTTATGGTTTTTTTTTCTGGAATTTTTTTTATTTTTATCACGTGTATCAACAAAATATTTTTTTTTTCAAAATTAACATTATTTTTTGGGGCAGAAAGCATCCTTCAGAAAATTTTTTTCATCACTTTGGCAGCCAAAATATTTTTTCACATACGATCAGCTCCAAATATTTTTTTTAGAAAAAAAACATAGCCCCCCCCCCTTTTTTTCAAATTAAATGGTCGGCCCCTAAATGATATTCTATCGATTTTGCAAACCATTGCTACTATAATTTAAAATATAAAATATCATGAAGATGCGTATCACACAACTTAATATACACTTATATATCCATATTTTACTCCTTCTCAAAACTAGTCTTTTATTGTACTGTCAACTAGGTTATATACATTTTAAGGGTCATTTTCATGTCCCATTGATTGCTTTGCCTACTGTGAAACTAAAATTCCTTTACCGAATTTGACTTTACTACTTCAACACGGCGGGTGTCTTATAAGAAACAGGAGATGCTTACTCTATCGGTGCACCTGAACTCACCCATGATTTTATTATTACGTCCGTGTTGTTCATTTTTGTATATGTGCCTGTCTTTTCTGTGTCGTGATCATTTTAGTTCTATTTCTATGTTTTTTCCGATGTTGCCATCGTCCTCGCATTGTTCCCTTTAGACTGACGGTTCCGTTCACACTTACTTTGTAACTGCAGACATTACACAATCAAACTTCAGAACAAGCCCATTCTGGAATAAGCAATTTTGTTTTCTGACACATTCGATAGGAATTGTTGTTGTTACTCAAAGAAGAGATTTGTTTTTTGGAAAAAAATCAATTTGTTTGTTCCCGACATTTGAAATTTGTAAAATACATGAAAAGGGCCGATATGGCTAAAATATTATGGGAGCTAAACAACATTAAACAAGTGGCGCATTTCTTGCATTGTTGAGTATATATATAAAGAAAATGTTTTTTTTTCTAATACATGTATACGAGACAAACATCTTAAAATTAGCTCTCTTTGTATACTTCTGAAATAACTAAATACCAAAGTTACTGTGAATTTACTTTCTGCATATGCGCATTTCGACAACTTATGTCTCTTCAGTGCAGATAAAATATGGACGTTTTGAAGACCATAAACTCAAAGTATTTGAAAACTGAAAAAATAATCGGCTTTCGGATCAGCACCGAAGTACTTACTACTGAGCTGGTGAATACCCTCGGGGAGTAACAGTCCACCAGCAGTGGCATCGACCCAGTGGTAACAAATAACTAAATACCGAAGTTACTGTGAATTTACTAATCTACCGCTTTTGTTTCAAAAATGGTTGACAGGTAGTGTCATTATGTCTTGTTTTTTTTTCTTTCTGAGAAAATGAGGCGATGTTGTTTCCACAGCGTATGATAGGATTAATTCTTCAATGACAATTTCAAAATATGTCACTATTTTATTTTTCATTTTCATTGTCTTCATCGCTCTTGTTTTTGCAAACAAAGCTCATAAATGTTTTAATAAAAGTTTATGATTGTTTTTTAATGTCTAAACATGTTTGTTTTATGGCTGACATTTAAAATTTCTTTTCATTTATTATTAAAAAACATGCGTTGAAGATAATTTGAGCTTGCCTAAGAAAAATAATGTGCATAAATATCGATAATATTCGACTTAAAACATTTGCAAACTTATTAAAAAATATTTTCAGGAATATTTCTATACTATAAAATGTTTAATAACCAAGTAAAAACTTCGTTTTTTTTAATGTTATGAATGCAAACCACTTATTTATGATTTCTCTATCAGTGTTTACAGAGGATTACATAAAATTGCAGAACTGTATGTTTGACAATACAATATGACCACGGATTTGTTCTCACATTTTAGGGGTAGACCTGGGTTGCCTAAAATTTTCCACTCGTTTAATTTTTGTAACATTTGCAGTATTTAAACTACCTTTGTTCATATAAAGTTCAAATAATTGTCAAGAATTTCTACCGTTCCGTTTTCTGTCTCTTGGTCATCAAAATACCCCATTACTTCATATTATTTGGTATTTCAGGACTTGATTTTTGGTATCTAAAATAAGCTCTTATCAAAATTGTCTTTGAAAGAAAATTATTTTAAATGCAAATTTCTGTAGAATTATCAAGTGAAAGGCAGTATGAAGAATAATGGTACATTTTCATAGTTTGAACTAAAATACATTGGGTGGTCTGAACAGAGTAAGCTCAAAACCGTACTTAACTTTGATCAGTATTACATGTATAAACACTCCTTGCAAAAACTGAATCTTAATTTTCTCCAAAAACTGAGATTATAAAGATATAGTGTATGTAAAATATATCTAAATTTAGAAAAAAAAACTGCTGTTCCATTCTAAATTTAGAATAAAGTTCGTAAAAATCAATAAGATTGCCAAATATTTCCCTTGCAAGAAATCTGACTTTCACATATTTTAATTATTTTCAACTATCATTGCCTAAACTGTAGAGTTTATGCATTTTTTATAAATAACTGGAAAATAGTTAGTTATTTTTATGGCAAAGTTGATATATATTTGCTACTGTGCGAAAAAAAATATTACAATTTCGATTCTAAATTTTGATTATACAAAATGTACCTATGAGTATGTGTAAAAACTATAAAAGTGGAGAAAAGGGTTATCTCCTCATACCTCAAGTCTATCCTCTTGATCAATCATTTTCAAAATGTGTTGAAAAGTCAAAAAAAGTTTATAGAAATGAGATGATAATAGTAAAATAATTCAGGATTATAAAATACTTTAGTAATTGTTCTCTTTCAGTTCTCCCAAAATACTATACAATACTTAAGTATTTGTTCTCTATCAGTTTTTAAACATCTTTGAGTTTATGGTCTTCCAGGGCCCATGTCATAGAAGGTGTCTTAGGACTAAGACATGTCCTGAGACCATCTTATGACAAATCTTAGTCCTAAGTGGGTTCATCGTAAGGTAGTTAGTGTGTCTAAATCTGAGCATCTTTTTTGCGCATCTAAGCAAAAATTCAGTATTTCAATGAGAATGTTGTCCAAATGATTCTGTATGTAAATACAATCATTTAAATAAGAATGAACAATAAGTATCGAGTTTATTCGAATAATATTACATATTTGCCAAAAATTCAAAAAGATTTATCAAAGAGAGATAATTCTATACTAAAATACCATGGAATAGGTTAGATTTTATAAGTTTGCTAAAACAAAATAAGGTAGTTGCTCCCAATACTTTTTTTTTCTTTTATTTTTGAATTTGTCAAAAACATTTTAATGAAACATATTTATTATGATTTTTTCCAAATATATGGATTTTTTTTTATTTTGAGGTCCTTAATTACTGCAATTGAGTTATCTCCCTTTTTTGAAAAACTTGCAATTCATGTTTCATGATATAACTTTTTCAAAAGGTTCGTGACATATCTTTTTATGTTTTAAATAGAAGTTCTTTATCATACAATAGATATACAAAGTTTGGAAAAAATTGTATATGTCTACTTATAGAAAAACTATGCCCTTGAGCTGTAGAGCTACTTCCTTTATGATGTTAGTGCGAAAACGCCAAATTTGACCAATTTTTAGAACTCTATCTTTTTTCACATACCCATGACCCCAAATATTTTTTGCATAATTTTATAGCATATAGCTCTAAATCTTAAAAAAGTTCTTATGTCAGAAACATACATCTCAAAATGTATCCTACTTTAGGACTGCTATGGAGGTGTATTGATTCTGTCTTAACTTATAGAATTGACCAGATTATTTGTTCTTCTCCATATTAATGTAACTTAATTGGTTCTAACCAATAAAACATATTTATTTTTGCATTTTACGGTTCAAATGTGATATGTTCAATGATTTTTATTCACCATATACAATCATGTAATAATAGCGCACGAGATGTTCTCATTGTTCATTATATTGAATACTGACAGTTCAAAATCATCTCACCCGTTGATTTTTCTTTGTATATGTAAGAACATGATAATCCCCTTCTTCGTGAATAAATACGAGCGTTAGCGAGTACTTATCACGAGGATGGGGATAATAATCTTCTAATATATTTATAATATTGTTAAGTACTCAAGAAATAATTACAATAATCAAACATTATAGACACTCAATAGATAGACTAATTTAGCCTAATTTGACTTCACCCATGCATGCCATAATTGGAGTAATTAAGGTTCAAATTCTTTATCCACCAAATCTCAGGGCCCTGTCGGGCATAACAAAATCATGTATACTTTCAAACACAGACACATACATCCACCCATACATTCACACACACTCACCTTTCTCGCTAATTATATTAATTAGGTACAACACAATAGAACATTTAATTGTTAAATAACATTTTAATGGAGGGAGAGTTAGGTATATATTACAGTACAAATTGGAATCCAGTAGGATCCAGAATCCTCCTAGTACAAATTAGAATTCTAATTTCTACTGGGATAAATTAGAATTCTGATTTGTACTGGATTTAATTCAGTACAAATTAGAATGCCAATTTCTACCAGGACAAATTAGAATTCCAGTTTGTACTGGCTTTAATCCAGTACAAATTGGAATTCCAATTTCTCCTAGGAGAAATTGAGAAATCCTGATTTATACTAGTAGGATTCTGAATCCTACTGAATTTCTAGTGTGATCCAGAATAATACTGGATATTTTGTTCAGCAGGATTCTGGATGTTACTGACATTCAAAAACAAGATCAGTATCAGAAAGTAGTTTTTTAGAAAAAAAATTCATATTCCAATATTTTTTTTTTTTTTTTTTGTAAAATACCTCCATATTTTCTTCCATATTTAAAGTTAACTTAAAAATGATTTTGATTTTGTTATGAGAAGTATGTATTTCACAGCATTTTAATTTGTGAATACCGAACAATAAAATGACAAATGGCATAATTATAATATAACTGTTCATTTGTTGTAACAGTTGGTGGAACTCTGTGACATTTGGTAGAGCAGGGAATTTTCGATTTATGACAAGGGCAATGCATAGTATTGCGTTTGCCAGAGTAATTTCAAACTGTGGCTGTTATACTGCCATCTTCCAATGATTTTTTTATTATTTTACATGATAATGACTGAAATTTAAGGTAGAGTAATAGGTTGTACTGAAACAAAAACTCAATCAACAAGATCAGTATCAGAAAAGTAGTTTTTTAGAAAAAAATTCATCTTCCAATATTTTTTTGTAAAATACCTCCATATTTTCTTCCATATTTAAAGTTAACTTATGAAAACTAGTGATCAAAAGTTTATACTGTGCTAAAAGGTTTTAGAGTTCGAAGCAAAACATCTACATCTTTTATACAATTAGACAATTAATCTTATTCTTTCAAAATTAATATTTTAATTAAATGATCACCAAAACAATGGAAGGGACATATTACTAATAATGTTTTACTTCTCTACCACCGTTTCTATTGATTTGATTTAGTAGGATCCAGAATCCTACTAGTATAAATCAGGATATCTCAATTTACCTAGGAGAAATTGGAATTCCAATTTATACTGATTTAAATCCAGTACAAATTAGAATTCTAATTTGTCCCAGTAGAAATTGGAATTCCAATTTGTACCGGTAAAAATCCAGTACAAATCAGAATTCTAATTTGTCCCAGTAGAAATTAGAATTCCAATTTGTACTAGGAGGATTCTGGATCCTACTGGATTCCAATTTGTACTGTAACATATATATAAGAATAGGGAAAACTCTAATATTACAACTGTTATAAATTATTGATAGTTTAAATTACGGTTCAATAAACCAGAGAGAGCTCGATTTGTATATAAAAGGAAAATATTATATTCCACACACAATGCATATATAATATAAAAATAGAGTAATTCGTAAAAACTGTATTTATTTAATACTTTACAGATAATTGCTTTACAATCTAAATGAAATGCCTCAAGCAGTTTTAAGCTATTGACCCTAACATATAAAATATAAGAGATAATACTTTAGTAAGAACATGATTTCTTATGTTCTTCACAAATAAAACAGCTGAAAAACTTTTATCTGATTGGTCGAGAGTACTTAACTATATTCTAAATAAATGTATCGATTTCAATGAAAACTATTAGATTAAAATGTTTAAAACCAAAAACAAAAACGATTATTTTTTTTTATAATTTTCATTTTTATATATGTATAAGTAAACTGCAGCTACATTTTGTTAAAACTAATTGTAGTTAATAGTTTAATATTCACAAAAGATGTTATTAGTTTTCTTAAATATTTTTGAAATAATATCTGTCCGTTCATGCCATTAGAATGCCACTAAAACTGTTTTCCCAATTTTATCAGTAATAAAAACAACACTTAAGACCAAAGTTAGGACATCTTCACTAAGATGGTCATAGGACAGCTTCGATGTGTACCCTAAGTTATGTTATTAGACAGTCCAAAGATGGTCCTCATTTTTGCGATATGTCTAAGGACACATGTCAGGATACTTTCGAAGACAGGGCCCCAGACGTTTAGATTTTATCTTTACTGACGCGACATAAGTTGTCAAAATGCGCATATGCAGAAATTAGATTCACAGTAACTTCGGTATTTAGTTATTTAGTTTCATTGTGTAATTGTTCAACTTTATTGCTTTTTTTGTCTGTATCATCTTGACCATGTTGGTGTTTGCATCCAGGGCCCTGTTTAAGTATCCTCAGACCAATCTTAGCTAAGATATATCTTAGGATGGTCTCAAGTCCAATTTTCGTCCTAAATGATGTCTTAAGACCATCTTAAGACATATCTTAGGACAAAGATGAGTCTTAAGACCATCTTAAGATATATCTTAAATTACGACACGTTCATTAAACAGGCCCAAGATTTGCCGGAATTCTAATTTTAGCTTTCTACCTTTTTACTTCGGTGTTCGTTTTCAGATATGCATATACATAACTAAATTTACTTATTTCATCTTGAATAACCCAAGACTATCTTTGTAAAAAAGATTATATTAGCAAATTTAGTCTCAGAAGAAACAGAAAAGAAGGAAAATGACCATCTAATCGTAAGAACACTTGCACTATAATAATATGATAATACCAGCAATGTAGATACTTTAGGTTTATATTTTCTTGCTCGTAGTTTAAAAGACATTGTTTAGCCGATGTATTTTCAAACCACACATCAATATTTGTCTTCTGTGTAGAGGTTTTTGTAAACGGTGATTGGTTCATACAGTTCTTACAAACTACAGTGTTTCCGCGCGAAAAAATATTGTACTGCTTTGTTGTTGAGTATAACAACACAACCACGTGGGTTATTTGAGGCTGGTACATGGTAATTTTCGTGCAACGTGTTTGCCGATTTTTATTCAACACGCAGTCGTGCTGGATGGCATTATTTGTCATTTTTTCGTGACATTGAAAAAAAAAGTCCCGTGCAATTTTTAAATTCTCGTTCGTTGTAAAAACGACATTATATTTCTCGTACAAATGTATGTATTTGTGTAGCACCTTGTAGTGTTGAATCAATCTTTACATAAAATCAATAAATGGCTATTTTTAGCGGAGATAAATTTATACGTGTGACACATTATATTGTGATATAATCTTTGATAGAACAAAATACTTGTGGAAACTATACACAGAAGACAAAAAAATATCATCGGCTGAAGAGCTAACATTGTGAGTTAGACTTCAAGTAGAAATCTATTATACGGTGTGGCTTCGCCTTACCGTATGATAGATTTCTACTTGCAGCCTAACTCACGATATTAGCTCTTTAGCCGATGATAATATATAATGGAGAACGTGACTAAAAAGTGCTTAATGTAAATATTTTGGTAAACAGGTCTTAAGTGGATGATTCCCCACTAAAGTTAAATTGGGTATTGGATTGACAAATCATTTACCAGTAAAAAGGACGTGCCAAACTTTCATAACTTCATAATTCTAGTAAAAGTTAATCTTACTACATGGTATAAGCCTTAGAGTAAATTATCACCAAAATTATGTTGATTTGATTTTATCTGCACTGAAGGGACATTAGTTATCGATATGGCCATATACAGAGGCTAAATTCACCATAGCTTCGGCATTTTGTTTTTGTACTCACAAGGAATAATTATGCTAATGCACTTTATTCCGCGGTGTGGTTTTTTGTTTTGTTTTTGTTTTTGCTTTTTGTTTTTGTTTGTTTGTTTGTTTGTTTGTTTGTTTGTTTTGGGTTTTTTTTTTGTTGTTTTGTTTTTTGTTTGTTTGCTTTTTTGTTGCACTTTATTCCGTGTTGTTGTTTTTGTTTTGAATGTTTGCTTTTTTTTTGGCTTTTTTCTCTCATTTTGGGGTTTTTATATCTAAACTGCATTTTGTGTATCATTGTTGCTTTCAACCTTTTGTTTTTGCTTATTTTGTTATCCGTTTTTTAGCCTTCTACACATTAACCTGCTTCGGTGAAGGGGACTTTAGGTTTGCACTCCGTCAGTCAGTTCGTCACACTCAGTTTTCCGGACTTTTTCCCATATTATATGAGATATTTAGTCTATATTTGGTATGTAAGTCAACCACAACGAGTTACAGATCAAGTTCGAGCTTGGTCCTAGTTCATTGATTTTTGGTGGATTAATGGGCCTTAGACATTGAAAGTTTTGGTCAAGTGTAGGTTTTCCAGACCTTTGTACTAAACCGTTCCAGATATTAAGCAAATATTTGCTATGTGAATATGCCATCATAAGTAACAGATCAAGTTCGCGTTTAGTTCGGGCCATTGATGTTTGACGGAGTTATGGGCCTTCGATTGACAAATTGTGTTAAAATGTAAGATTTCCGGACTTTTTTTTACATTATTCCAGATATTAAGCTCATATTCGCTATGTGAGTATACCTCCATGACTTACGAATCAAGTAAGAGCTTTGTTATGGTCCACTGATTTTGACGGATTGTGGGCAATAGACTTGGAAAACTTTTTCTTTTACTATTTTTGCTGATATACCAAGAATTTTTTTCCCCGTTAGAGGACTTCTGTATCGCATCGCAATACGATCAACCCTTGTTTTTTTCTTGTCATTTTCCTTTTTGTTGGTTTTTTATTTTTTACAGATATTTTTTTAGCCAATATAAATGATAAAAGAGGTACAAAACGAATGGACAGTGATATCCTTGAAGACTACACGTTTTCTATCAAATTCATATGACCATTCTTCTTACCAGAGTATATCCAAGTCAAAAGGCATTTACCCAGTACACTTTCAAATTAGAATCTACCCAAGTTAGCGGAAACCGAAACGTCGGTTTAAAAAAAGATTAATCCAGAGACCATGGCAATAATGGGAATACAATGACATCACAAAAGTACGGCACTAAAAAGAAAAAAAGGAAACACACGCACACATATGAGTAACAGAGATCAAAATTAAACCATTGGTGAGGTTAGAAGCATCGGTAGAGCAAGCATCTCCCGCTTCTTATAATTCACCCGCCGTGTTGAACATGTCAAATCCGGTAAAGGAAACAACAATTTGATCTTCCAAATGGAAAGATCTGTTGTCAATTGGAAACAGATATCTCATATCGGTCCACAAAAGTAAAACTTCCGCAGTGATGACTTCAAGATATGGGTAACATACCCTTGTATCAGTAACTTATTTGTGAACAACTAGGCTCTTTCCAAGAAGTCTCTTAATGATCGCATACCCTTGACTAGCGAACGAGTTTGGAGATGTAAGCTCCATAACCTGGTGCTGTTGGAATGTTGCTAAAAAGAAGAGGGACGTTGACTATCGGAAAAGTTAAGTTATCGCGTTTGCCATACAGCTTAGTCTGTGGTGTACGTCGGTTGTTAATTTCAAGATCAAGTTCAAGGTATGAGGCTGAAATGAAAGTGTCTGTAGTATCCTTAGTTTCGAGTTTTTTTTTTTCTTTTTTTTGTGTTTTTTTTTTTTTGTGTGTGTTTTTTATAGATCAGATAAGGAAAATCACCAAAGAGGGTCGTTTAGCGACAAAATATCATCCACATAACGGAAGCTTAATTAAATGATTGGGCTTCTGTATATATTCCCCGATTCGGAGTCATATTTCACAAAGTAATCTTGTTCTCTACCTACAACGATGTACCTATGTACTGTATGGTTGTTATATTTCGCGGGGTATTAATTTTCGCGCTATTCGCGTTTAAAATAATAAGCGCGAAAATTTATACCCGCGAATATATTATTATATACATAAATACAAATAAACATAAAGACTTTTACTATAAATCCGCGAATATAAAAGTCCGCGAATAAATCCAGCACTTAAAACCGCGAATATAAAGCCCTATACAGTAGCAGTACGAGTAACAATGTACCAATTTGAGTAACTCATCTGAAACTAATTAATTAATCAACCCATGCAACAAGTGCATTCATCTCTATTAAATACTTTGGAAAAAATATCCAAACTCTGGTGTAAATGCCATTTAGAGTATAAAAAATTCCATTGAAGTCTTAGATAAATTAAGATTACTAAAAAGATCAGTTTCAGCTATTGACACTTATGATTTTTCTACACTTTATACAACCCTTCTACTAATTAAAATTTGGACAACTTATTAAATGGTTTCTCAAATTTTCTGGTCTAAAGTTTATTTGTTGTAATCAAAAGCAAGGATTCTTCTCTTATTTCACTTTCATAAATCATTGTTCCTAGACTTGCAATGACATGATTACGGCACTGAATCTTTAATTCGTTTTGGCAACATCGTTTATCAGCAGGTCACTGGAATTCCCATGGGTACAAACTATGTCTTAATTGCAGATTGTTTTCTGTTCAATTACGAACGGGACTTTATTTTAAAAAATGCACCGTACAAAAAAAATTAATTAACTTATTTCAATTTTCAACAAAAGCAGCAGGTATACCGACGATGTCCTCACCATTGACAATCATCGGTTTTAGACTATGTCGACCTCATATACCCACAAGGACTGAAACTTACCAAACCAAACAATAATTTTAAATACTTTACATTTCTCAATCTATCATTATTGACATTGGTAAAATCAAAGCAAAAAATTATGATAAAAGGGATAATTTTGATTTCACTATTACTTATTTCCTTTTTCTTGACTTAGATTAACGTAACCTTACTAACACATCAAAACGTTTGCAACAAAGTCATAAAAAGATAAACATATTTAAGCAGTTGTTTAGACGATATGAACATTTGATTTCTAAATAACTAAATACCGAGATTACTGTGAATTTACTCTCTGCATATGCGCATTTCGACAACTTATGTCTCTTCAGTGCAGATAAAATCTAAATGTTTGGAAGACCATATACTCAAAGATATTTAAAAACTGATAGAGATCAAATAACCAAATATGATCTAAATGTAAAAACAGAGCTATGCATGAGAAGATACTCCTTAGTTTTCAACATAATTTACAAAAATTTAGATAAGGTAAGGTTCCAAAAATAATCGGCTTTCGGGTCAGCACCGAAGTACTGACTACTGGGCTAGTGAATACCCTCGGTGACTAACAGTCCACCAGCGGTGGCATCGACCCAGTGGTAACAACTAACTAAATACCTAGGTTACTGTGAATTTAAATTCTGTTTATCTGCATTTCGACAACTTATGTCTCTTCAGTGCAGATAAAATATGATGCGACTTGCAAACACCTTATTACAAAGGACATTTCTCACCCTCTTGTTTACGGAAATTTTTTTTAAAATCTAGAAACTAATTTAAAAAATCCAGAAAATGGGACGAAACTTACATGTACATTCTTTACGTAACAGTGGATATTGACAGGATATAATTCTTCATGATTCCGTTTAATTGGCTTTCGGATCTAATGACCTGAAGATTTTACAGGTATACTGGACTCTCAATATACTGCCGATATTTTCTGAATAAGTATTTACCAAACCCTTCGAAAAAATTTGAATTTGTTTTTTTTTTATTCGGTATTGCGACAGTGATTTACCAGCAAACTAGGCTCCTTCAGCTAGCTGGCACTTTAGCGGTGAGCACTCATTGACCCATCTTTCTGAATTATGTGTTGTCTTATTCCTTCTCAAGATTGTGGTCTTGGAGTTCGTATTCTACCTGTATTGGGTTTTATTTATATGTTTATTATACTATAGGGAAACGGGAAAGAGTAAGGGGAGGTTTGGGTACCCATAAGCCAGTTTAACCCTACTGCTAGCCGTTGCTAGTGCAGGTACCAAGTCCGGCTATCCAGAGTTCCAATCGTTGCCGTTTGTCTTTTGTCATTTTATTGTTTTTCTTGTGCAGTTCCCTTGCAGATTATGGCATATGATTGTAATTTGCGGATATTGTAAATGTTTCCTGTTATCTTTTTCTACATTAACTCGTTCACCGTTCATTTCTTAGAAACACATGTTAATTAAATCAACTGAGATTTTAGTATTCATGGTAGTATACAGCGGAGTCAAAACTTTAAGTGCTGGTACAATATGATAATGATCTTGATTTCAAGATGTCAAGCAGATCTTTAGACTTTTTCAATATCCATATTTCATATACACCACTCCTTGAAAAGCAAGTGTCACAATATTTTGAAGGCCCTCCCTTACAGCTGTCGAAATGGGGGTGAACAGCCTAGAAAAAGGTTTTGTAGAACATTTGGCAGATCAAGCGATTTTTTGTTGTTTGTATTGACATTTACGTAAATCTTGAACCCACAATAAAGAGGGGGTTCCATGTTTTTATCTTTGATTGAAATCCCAAAGGGAAGGAAAAAGAATATATGGTTCTGTAATTTTTCCTCTGTGTAAGTTGGATTGTCTTTGGAATTATCAATGTCCAGTTCTTTCTCTAAGCAATGTTTGTATGAATTCTTGCAAATGAAAACTGATGTTATTAGGGGCTATATCGACGACACAATCATGAATAAAGGACAAGTAACTGGTCATATAAGCATTTTGATAATTGGCGATACTTTAGTTCTCATTGACCCTCGTTGCTGACTTATTCGTTTTAAAATAATGGACTGCACAGCCTGAATCTACTCCGAAAGAGAATAAAGGTCTTCATCTTGTTCGTGATTGATCCATTTCAGTCGTAGTCCTCTACATTATCGATAGGAAGTCCTTGGAGTCAAAAAAAAGTTTAGCAACAATCGGTGTAAATAAAAAGCGTTTATTTTTCAGGTTACCAAATTTCATTTCATAGATGTAATTTTACATTTCCAGATTGACCATTGTTTTGATTCAGTGAGCTTCGTTACATCTGAAAAATACTACGGCCACATCAATGTTGGGATGTTTGCCCAAGTAATGGATCTCACAAGCAAAATTTGCAATTTGCACACTGAAGTTTGGTGAAGCGATAGAACTTTCTTATCAAACAGTTAAGTTAGGTCATTGCTTAATTTGTTACTTTGTAGACTGATTAACAAAATTTACAAACCGTTATAATGGCCGCCCATGGAAAATACTAAGCATAGTCTGATCTATAGACCCCTACGTTTATCAGATAAATATGCGCAGTTGTATTAAAGTAGTACAGTACTGCATTTGCAGTACATTTGAACTCAATAAATACCATAGAATAAAAAAGATAACAGGAAACACCTAAAATGGCCGAAAAACATAGCCACATGCCACAAAGTAAATAGGAATTGCACTAGAAAAAAAAACACAATAAAAATACAAAGGACAAACGTAAACAACGATAGGAACTCGGGACAGTCGGACTTATATGTTTTTGTTTGTATATGGTTTAAAGCTAATTGTAGTATTTTTCAGCTCTCGGTCGGTTGGGATGAGTCTGAATACGCGGAGAGAACCATCGACCCTGAGAAGGTTATTGAAATACCTTACCGCATATGGTTTAATGCAAACACCCAAGCGAGGTGCTAACTCATAACGCAGAATTGTACATGATATCATACACAAACACCATAAAACAATAATAAACAACAGCATAAAGTTAGAAAATATTTCATTCAAGTAATCTTAAATACAAGCTGGTTACAACACTTTTTAAGTTGATACTCGAAATTATAAACTGAAAATGATAAGTATATATTAACAGATGTTGCACAATCGTCTAACTTAAATAAATTCTGTTTTCCCAAACTCTATCACATAAATAATCTACTTTATTATACAAAACATATATAAGGGCACACGTAAACGAATAATGTATAAAGACATTGGCATTTCAATTTCCTTTTCGTTGCATAACTGTTGTAATTTCCCTTTCTGTGGCATGCCAAATTTTCAAAATTGCGAAACATTAATTTTGCCAAAAATGTTTGATCAGACATTTTGCTACTCAGGGTTATCAAATTTGAACCAGAAAAGGATGGGTGCAATAAGACGTTAAATCGGGCCACTGATCTTTCAACACCAGAACATTTACAGTTTTAACCATATACGAACTTTCATTGGACCGATGCCACTGTTGGTGGACCAGAAGTCCCCGAGGGTATTAACCAGTCCAATAGTCAGACTTGTCTGACATGAAAATTTACTTTGGGTTTTATAGAAATTTACTGTTTTTATTAAAATTCTAACCCCTTAGAAATACTATGGCTTCATTCCTTGTATGACACACGGTAGATGTCCTTAGTACTGTATTTGGCTTCCTATTTCAGTATTTGTGGTAATGAGTACTTCTTTTCGTACTATTTTTTGGATTATGGCTTTCCATATTATTTGATTCTAATGCTGCTGATGAGAGGTTACTCCTTGAAACACGTGTACAGCATAACTGATTTATCGGTATTTTTGTATTTTTTCAAAACTTTGCTTCATTCCACTGTTCTTAGCTCATTTCTAATACCCCTCTTTATGGCAATTAGCATTTAGCCTATAGAAAAATCGGTGCATTTCATTTGGGCGAATCGGCACGAAAACAATCTTTCCACTGCACGAGAAAACACATTTCACCTGCGCGAGTTTCCTACCTGTGATTTTAATGTAATTAACATGTAATTTTATTGCTTATCTGATATTGGATGTAACCTACACCCTAAGTCAGCAAGATTTGATAGACATTTATTCAAGGAATATTTGAAATGAATCTTCTGTTTCCCCTGCCCATCGCGGGGAGGTGGAATTATCGGGATTTATTTGTTAATTTAAAGTCAGCACTATATTTTATTTAAAATGAAACGGCATGATGAAATGTTTTGGTAATCAACATTACTAAGCACTATAGAATATAGCTATTTCGAAAGATTCTAAACTCAAAGTAACTGCACATGGTTGTCTTCTTTATATGTTATTTTTCGCGCTCGTATTTAAATCCAATGGCTTTGTGATATTACTAAGTCGATTTTCACTAAGTGCCTTTAACCCTGAGCTAGCTAAATAGCTAACTGTTTTACTGTGAACCTATTTTGTTCCACCTGACAAAAGTTCCATTGGAACCAATATTATAAACATTTGTATAAAATTACTTCCTTAGGGTGCCGCTAGCGGAGCAGGACATGCTTACCCTTCCGGAGCACCTGATGTCACTCCCGGTTTTCATGGGAGTTCACACTATGAGTGCCTTAGTTCTTAATGTTATCTTTTTATTTCCGTGCATTGTGGCTGTCTCAAGTCCTTGTTTTGTCTTTGTTTTTATCTGTTACCGTTTCTGCCATGTCTTTGGACTTCGATTTTTGTGGTCATCGCTTCCCTTGTTCCTTCGGTATTCTACTGCCGTTGTTTTTTAGGAACAAATATTATATGCAATTTATCCTGTCAAAAACAAATATATTTGTTCCCGTGGAAAAAAAAATATTATGTAATATCTTTTCCTTTGAAATAAAGACTATGGTTGAACTTATATTCTGTCGCATTTTTGTAAACCTGTGCACTTATTGTTATTAAAATTATTAGGATTTTTTTTCAATCACCTCATACAAAATAAATTATCCCTTGAACTTTACAGGTAAGAACTCGCGCAGTTGTAATGTACTTTGATCGCGCAGTTGAAAGGTATTTTAATCCCCTAATTCGCGCAATTGAAATGCGGCCGGAAAAATAATCGACATGGAGTATATTCAAACAGAGTTTTAACCTTTCCTATCATTCGGAACCAAGCTAATTAATTATACAAGCGATTACTTTTTAATAAGATTTATGCATTCATAATGCGAAGCTGGTTCCGTGTGCAAGGCATATAAAAATGAAAAAAATGTATTTATGAAGTGAAAATTCAGTGTATTTATGATATTTTGTCTTGTGATCTGTCTCGTTATTCAACATTCCATTGGTTCATATATGTAAATTATATCTTTATACTCAGCAAAAGTCTAGTTTATGTGGTTTTGCTAGCATTTTAGACCTTGTGAGAGATTTTTTTCTAACCTGGCAATTTACCAAATGAGCTGATCACGATGTGGTATAGTAACTAGATGACATATATCCCGGTTATCTGTAGTTATGAATTGTCCTTCAATCAATAAGACTTGCTAAGTCTCCTAGGGACCTATTGTCCTGATCCCTTTCTTATTCTTATCAAGTATACAAATTCTTGTCCGTTGCATATCTTGGAGAAGGTTTTTTACGATTACATTTTATTTCATATTTATCGCCATGATTCTTTTTAGAAAAGTGAACAACAGAGATATCTCCTCATACCAAAAGTCTACCTCCTTAAAAATTTATACCTTGTACCAGAACCAACTTTAGTCTTGTTCAAAAATGAGTTGCAACGATTACTTTTATCTTGCCTTCAGTTAATGATTAAGTCAACATCTGTCTTTATTGACTTATGTAGAGAAATCAGTCTAATGGGATGTATGATTTGCATTTGTTGAGAGAATACTGCAGTCTGAAATTTTTACTTTTGATGAAAACTGTAAAGAATTACGTGCATTTTGTTTAAAATAAACAGGTTCTGACTGATTATTCCGACTGCAGTTAGATTCTTTTTGTTGTATTAAATATCTTGTTTCGTCAATTGTTGCTAAAGAACTATTTAATTTTTCATTTTTTTCTCTCTCTAAAACCTGAAGACGTGCCATAACTTGTTGAACTTTTTCTCGTTTTGAGCGACATACTGGATCTCGTCTACTGGCTATGAATTGGTCGTATATTCTGTCCTCTTCAATTTCTTGTTTTTCTCTCTTTAAGTACGAAATTATTCCAACAGTAATTCCAAGAGAATAAAACAACAGAGTAATAACAATATAAAGTAGAGCTTGTAATTCGGAGTCACTGCCTTTAAGGTTTGATATTGTAGTGTTCCGATCAGATGTCACGTGATGTGATGCATTTAGTTTAGATAACAACACCATACAATCTGATGGATTAATTGGTGCCATGTTGCTAGAAAAGCACTAAAAAGACCGCATGTAACCTGAAAAAAATTAAACACAAAAAATGTAATATCATTAATATTTATCTTACCATTTTACCATTAAACCAAATTTGGATATTTATCAACTGCTAGTGCGTTACATATTTATGTTTTACAAGGCTCCTTGAGCTAGCAGACAGTTTAGCGGCGAGCACCCCTTGACCCATCTTTCAAAATTACATATTGTCTTTTTCTCTCCTTTCGGGATTGTGGTCATGGAGTAAGTAGTCTACCTGTATTGGGTTTTATTCGTATGTTTTATACTATAGGGAAACGGGACAGATAAAGGGGAGGTTTGGGTACCCAAAAACCGGTTTAACCCTACCGCTGGCAATTGCTAGTGCCGGTACCAAGTCCGGCTGTCCCGAGTTCCTATCGTTGTCTACGTTTGTCTTTTGTCTTATACGTGTTTTTCTTGTGTAGTTCCCTTGAAAATTGTTGCATGTAATTATAATTTTCAGCCATTGTAGGTGTTTCCTGTTATCCATTTTTTAAACTTTTACCAGCAGACAAAGTTCTTTGAGCTACCCGGCAGTTTAGAGGCGAGCATTTTTTACCCATCTTTCTGAATTACGGTTTGTCACATTCTTTTGTTTTTAAAGATTGTTGTCATAGAATTAGTAGTCTACCACCGTTCATTGAAGATCTTATGGTGGCTTTGAGTTGTTTTACTCCCCTTTGGGTCGTTGTCTCTTTGACACATTCCCCGTTTCCCTTCTTTTTCCTACCTGTTTTGAGTTTTATTCTATGTTAATTATACTATATGGAAACGGGATATGGAAAGGAGAGGTTTGGGCACCCATAAACCGGTTTACGCCCACCGCAAGCTTTTGCTAGTATTAGTACCAAGTCCGGCGATGCCGAGTTCCTATCGTTAGTTAAGTTTGTCTCTAGTCTGTTATGAGTTTTTCTACTGCAGTGTTCTTGTGGATTGTGGCATGTGATTATAATTTTCAGTTATTGTAGGTGTTTACTTGTTATTTTTCACTAAAGAATTTCTTACTTAAGTCTAAATTTATATTCTTCCATAAAAGGTCTTTTTAGATGTCACATGAGTTTGTCTCTCCTTGATAAATTAACCAACCAAAAGTTATGATTTTATTGACAATAATGATGACCATGGTCAAACGTTAACATCATTTGAAATTTGAACTCGAAGAAACGTTACGATGGTTACTCATTTAAGATTTCCTGGCACGGAAAGTAATGTTTTGAGGAAAAATAGATAAAGGTATATCCATTTGACCAGAATCAAATCTGGTCAATTCTCATTCATGTTAGGTACCATTATCTCCTCCTCTCGTTTTGCTCAACTCCGCTCAGGATACATATAAGACACAATTGCTTTCACTCATGAAATATATCAAGATCTTGGTTTTCTCCTATTTAGGTAAAATGTAAAACAGATATGTTATATCTAAACATATTTAAAGGTTCATTAATTATATTTTCCATTAATAAAATAAAAATGAAATGTCACCAACCATCTTTTAGTGTTATCAATATTTGAAAACAAGGCTTATTTCTGTGTTTTCAAGAAAATTTACAGAGAATATATAGGGAACCATGCGAACATTATTACTGTTTAGGTTTCAAATGGAATAACCATCGGGTAGGTTTTTGTTATTATTTCAATATTTAAGATAGATACACTTATGCTATAAAATCCTTATGACAACTCAATCCTTTTCGACAACTTAATCCCTTCTGACAACTTAATCATTTCCAATAACAACTTTATCCATTTTGGATTCGTTGCTCCCGTGGTTTTTGGTTGCATGAAAATGATTACATCTTATTACTTATATCCGTATCGCATGTAATATCTACAAGTCAGGTCAGGTGGATAAATTTTACCAAGTACAACATACTTCGAGTTTACCCATTTCATTGCTGAAAGAGACATTTAGTTTGTTTGTAATTAAAAAGGGCTACTGTTGTTGCAAAGGACGATTATAATAGAGGAATAAAATATACACTCACCTACATGTGTCTTGTTCTGAATTCCAAAACAAGATCTGTCGTTAATTCCATGGTTAATTTCTTCACCAAATGTACGATCATTTGCAGCAGCACTGCCATTACTTTTCACTATAACTATTATAAAACTAATTAGGATATATAATTGGTTGACTAGCTGATATTATTGTATATTGTTATTATCCAGTAGATATGTAATGATGTACGTAATTTGTTACATGTAATATGATTAAATAGCGCTGATCAATAGCGAAAAAGGGAAAATTCCCTTTCATTGGTCCCAAACGTATTTCACTGCTATTTTGCAGATCAATCATGTGTACATTTACCAACAATTAAATGTATAATTAATGAGTTGAACTAATTTCATTATCAAAAAGACTTGGTTTATTTTGTAGTGTTCTGTATGGTAAAGTGCATAGTGTGATGATGGTAAATTGAAACAATCAGAAATACTCCATGCATTTAACTCAATGTACGTCACCTTTTCTCATCAAGGCCTGTCTCCTAAAACACAAATGTGTCATTGAAATCGCAAAGAAAACACTGATCATTTTAAATCTAAACAACAAGAAAACTTTATGAGCTGCAGTGTTTTCCCTATGCATTTTGAAACTAAATGAACTCGAGGTACATGTGGATATCCCAACAGTCGTTCTTGTGAGGTACATGTAAATGCATGTCTGTGGCAATAAGTGGAGGATGAGAAGCACTCTCTGTTAAATTGTCCTGTTTACTACATGATTCATGAAAAATGCTAACTGACTTATTAACCGGGAAAATAAACATGATTACACAAATATTTCTGGCTCTGATATCACCCGGTTATTTGCAATTGAGAAACTTCATGGACAAAATAGTCCTGCCTGTTTGCTCACTTTCCTTATCGGTAAATTTATATTTTGCTTCAAGTGTAATAACTACAAAACGTGTAGCAAACTATTGAGTCAATGACCTTTGCTCATATTGTGTCATGATTCTGACTGACCCATTGATTTGCCTATTGAAAATATTGTCTGTTAAATAATTATTAAAAGACTAGACAGTATATAAGAGATAAAATTTTCAATATGCAAATCATTGGGTCAGGCAGAATGATGAAATGTTTTTTTTTTAAGTAGCGTTGCTAGCGATAGAATTTAAATGTTGAAGTAATCATTTGTGGATTTTTGCCCATGATGGCATAATATTTGAAATTTTCATGGAGAAATCATTTCTTCTCTACTTAACAAAGAAACGTTTGGTTTATTGCATTATAATTGTAGTGTCATAATAACGTGCAAAATGAAGCCCCCTTTAGATAATTAATGGCATACTTTTAGTTGTCTAACGCGTCAGAACCCCCATGAGAATATACAAAAATAAGTGATCTATATTTACACAAGGTCGAATACGAGTTGAAATGTGTGGCTTGACAGGAAATTGGCTAAAACTGGATATCGCAAAGATAAAAATCATTTTATCGAGTAACTTGTTTCATGTCACCGTAGAGGACGCCTGTTGTTATCCTAATACACACTTAAGACAGGGATTTTTTTCTCTCTTATTTATCAAAATTTCTACATTTATCACAAGCATTAGTAGCATTTATGAATATTACAAAAAGTGATGACGAAATATTTAAGAGATCCAAGAGCTACTATTCAAAATCAATATTGATCCCCAAAAGTTCCAAGTGAACATGATTTTTTTCAAAACCTCGACCTACAAAAAATCATGTTAATTTATAATACTATATAAATAACAATACCGAAGTTACTGTGAATTTTGTTTCTGTATATGCTTATTTCGACAACTTATGTCTCTTCAGTACAGATCAAATCAAAACATTTGGGAATACATAAACCGAAATTTGTGTAAAAACTGATAGAGAACAAATTACCAATAGGATCTAAAAAGGAAAGCCAAAATCAGCTAAGGACAGAGCTATGCATGAGGGAGATACTTATACTCAGGCTTAGGTTCTAATACAATTTTCTGAAATTTAGATATTGCAAGTTTTCAGATTAAATCGGTTTTCGGGCAAGCACCGAAGTACTGACTACTGGGTTGGTGAATACCCTTGTGGATAAATAGTCCACCAGAAGTGACATCGGCCCAGTGGTAATAAATTACATAATACCGAAGTTACTGTGAATTTAGTCTCTACATATGCGCATTTCGACAACTTATTTCCCTTCATTGCATATAAAATCAAAACATATTCAATTAGATAAATGGCCCCTTATGCAATTCTTATTATTTATTCCTTGTGTACATTAAACCAATGAAATGCATGGAATTCATGGATATCACATCATTTGCTTGTATTTTCTAGGTGCCCAACTAACCTTTTATATGGCAAAATTTTTGTACCATATTTTTGATGATCTAAAATTAGTTTTGTTTTAATAAAGCTTTCATATTTTGTAGAGAATTAAAGTGGTATAAATCTAAAAAATCAAAATGTCATGTTTGAAAACGTAGTACAGACGTCAACTTGGTGGTATGCAAACTCAACTGTCAATTTTCCAGCCCTGAATAGATACTCTTTGAACTCTCCGCATGATTAAGTTTAACAATTATTAAAATTCACATGGACAATAATGATATTGAATGTGAAGCGACAGGGGACTTCAAGTCAGCATTGTCACTGTATTCCATTTTTATCACGTAAAATACTGATTAACTAATAAAAAATAAATAATATGAACTTTGTTGCAGGCAGTATAGGAAACAAAAATCTCCTGAGAACTCAAATTAATCCATCATTTTGTGTTCACTTTGAAAACCTTTCAGTTATAGTGTTTCTGGCACGAGATACTTATGTAGACTTAACATTTGACAGCAGTTCGTTTCCTTGCAATGCTTCATAATATGACAACAAGGAAAAGTATCAAATGATTAGATTTGCCATTGCAAGAAATGACTGATTTCCTTTGTGATCAATTTCGTCATTTTCGAATTTACTTGAAAAACATTTTTTTTTGTTGAAATCAGATAAACTTCATATTTTGACTTAATTTGTATTGCATATGATAATTATAATTGTGCGGTTATGCAGATGTAAACTTGGATTCTATTGGCTGATTAACCACCTGCTAAAAAACCATGTCCGCCATACACAACAAGAAAATCAATAATCGTGATAATGTAGTGTTTCACATTAACAAACACGCAGTAAGCATAGAAAAATAAACACATCGACATTAAACATAGTTTACTTCTACGTAATGTAACAGTAATTTCAGCCTGAAAATTAAATTACGAAAAACATTCATATTTGGAATAACATGTAAATTATATGAAATGTTTTATCTGCGTTCATTTCCAAAGGTTTCCGCTCAGTGTATTTCGAAACTGGTACAATCTTTATACAACTTAAAAAATCAATAAATTACTCGGTTGTGTATTGTTCATGTTACGCTGTCAGTTGGTATAGTGTTTATTTTTAGAATCGTGTAGTTAAATGTAGGTCATTTTGTAATTATCGTTTTCGTAGTTTAATGCAAACTGTGGTTAGCATAACCGCACAAAAATGTTATCATGCATTGAACCAACTAACATGATTATTTAAATAGTGTCGAAAATGGTTGAACGGTGCGGCTGACGCCTTGCCGTTCAACGATTTTCGACACTATCTAAATAATCATGTTAGTTGGTTCAATGCATGATAACTTATAATATGCGGATGATCTAGTATTTCGCACAAACACAAGGATTTCCGTACGAAGAAGGTATTTCGCACGAAAAACTATATCAGATCGGAATTGAATACATGTTTTTCAATCCAAATAAAATTTCTCATTTCAGTTAATTATATATGTAAATAATCACAGTTCAGCGGATCAGAAACGGAATTGGGATGCTATACGGAATTCATCGTAAACCAATCAAAATTCTAGCATTTCAAAAACTCCTATTTTTCATCGATATCAATATCATTTTCCGTTCCGCTATAAACGAAAATCTTCAATAGATTAAGCGAAATTATTTTGTAATTAGGAGACAAAAATGCACAAAGTTAGTGTTAATGAAACTTTAAACCGAAAATTGCTCTTTTGCAAGCTACTTTTATCAGTAAAAAGCCATTTATGTATATTTGGGAAACATTTAGAGATTATTTCTTAAATATCGCATTTTTCATAGTAGAATTTATATAATTATAATTTTTATCTTATCTTAGACACTTCCTTTCGATTCTTGCAAATTGATGAAAATTTGAAAAAAAACCTAAAAAATCCGAAAATCTCCATTTCGTTCCATTCTTTTTTTTTTTTTTTTTTTTTTTTTTTTTTTTTTTTTTAAATGTTACTGTCACGACCTCACGTATAGTGTCATTTGTACTTATGTGGGCATCTGTGTGTATTGAATGTTTAAAGTGTCTCACATTACATATTAACGACAAATCTGTAACTTTTGAAGCGAAATAGAATTTTAACAAGTAGTGTTTTTATTTACAAGAAGGTATTAAATTTTGTATTTTGTTTATCTGAAACTTGTCTGAAACATTTAAAAACGTGTTTTACGAATAGCATATTGCAAATGATATAACATTTATATTTAAAGTTATATACAATATCTACATGTATCTACATCTCAAAGGTAAATCAATAGAAATCATAGAAAACTGAAAATTCCAATTTTGTACACGTTTTCGAGTAAAATAGCCAAATATTATAAAAGCTTATTTGGATCACATTATGTGGTGCCACATAAAAAAAATCAACACAAATCGTGGCCACGAGAAACAAATCGTTCCCACGAATTATCAAATCGTGGCCACTAGGTACAAATCGTTCCGACGAATTATCAAATCGTGGCCACGAGATACAAATCGTTCCCACGAACTGTCAAATCGTAGCCACGATTGAACAAATCGTTCCCACGATTTGACAAATCGTGGCCAAGAGAAATGAATCCTTCCCACGATTTGACAAACTGTGGCCACGAATAAACAAATCGTTCCCACGATCTAATAAATCGTGGCCACGAGAAACAAATCGTTCCCACGATTTGACAAATCGTGGCCACAATTAACAAATCGTCTCCACGAATTATCAAATCGTGGCCACGAATTATCAAATCGTTCCCACGAATTAACAGTTCGTGACCACGAGAAACAAATCGTTCCCACGATTTGACAAATCGTGGCCACGAATTAACAAAAAAAAAACAGCAAAAATACCTATGGGGACTAATTGTGCGCCCCTTTTAGCATATTTGTTTCTTTATTCGTATGCAAGGGCTAGTTAAAAAAAAATCAATACGCTAGCCAAATCCTTTAAATTCAGTTTCCGTTATATAGATGATGTTCTTTCATTGAACAATCCTCAATTTAAAGATAACCTTCATCTTATATACCCAAATGAACTCTAAAGAGAACACTGATACACCATCATCAGCATCATACCTGGACCTATACCTCTACATTGACAACTCTGGACGTCTGAAAACAAAACTTTACGACAGGCGTGATGATTTCGACTTTCCAATAGTGAACTTCCCGTTTTTTAGCAGTAATATTCCCACTTCTCCGGCATATGGCGTGTACATTTCACAACTCATTCGCTATTGCAGTACCTGTTATTTGTACAGCAATTTTGTCAACAGAGCGAAATTACTGTCTCAAAAACTTATGCATCAAGGGTATGTTCATTCACTGTTGCAATTGTCGCTACAGAAGTTTTACGGTCGTCACAACGATTTGACAGAACATTACAATGTTTCTGTTTCACAAATGAGAACAGATATCTTTGGGTAGATCCAGCGATTGTTACCGGACTGACTGGCTAACACCGACTGTGACAAAACCGGACTTTTCACTGGCAGTGTGACGGGTGCCAAGCATGGAGCAGATCATGCTTATCCTTCCAGAGCACCTGATGATACCTCAGTTTTTATAGGGGTTCACACTGCTAGTGCTTTAGTTTTGAGACGTTCTTGTTCTTTTTTTGTTTATTTGTTTTGTCTTTGTCATACTGTCTCAATTCGTGTTGCTGTGAATTTCCGTGATTTTGGATTTATGATTTTAGAATTTCCCCTTTCCTCGTTCTTGTATCGAAAAAAATAATAATTTAGAAAAAAAATATCACAAATGATTACATGATTAATAATATAATTTAGAAATAAGTAATGAAAAATGAAGTCGTTTATTTTGTCTAAGATGCACGAGGAGCATAAAATAACCTATTATTTTCCCGGGATGTGAAAATATGGACAGTTTACTTCCGGTCATATTGATCATGCAAAAACGCTTTTATTTCTACTAAGTATGTGATAAGTATATATAATATAGGGTTATAGAATGGGATTTTTCATATTGGTCCTGTATTATGTCCAAGGACGGTCGTATTGGGCCGAAGACAGCAGTATTGGGCCGAGGCAACGCCGAGGCCCAATACGGCTGTCCGAGGCCCAATACGACTGTCCGAGGACATAATACAGGACGAATGTGAAAAATAACATTCTATGACGCCTTTATTAAATAGTTATGTAGAACTATGTTATCGATTCAGTGGCAACAAAATGGGCGAAGGACTTGTCAGTCAATTTTCATGTTTACTTTTCCTTTATCCTCAAGTTTATTTTCATGTATTTCTGCTATGGGTAACAGTCACCGACATTTGTAAATTTGACTTGTGATATGACGGCATGGCTAAACATTCAGATGTCCGTCAGCCACGCAAATGGGTCAAGTTCAATTCAGCGAGTAGTGGTTACCTGAAAAGGCTTTACTTTTCTGATCTTCGTAGCATTTTGTGTTGAAATCTGATTGTTGACATGTTTGAATACTATGATGTTTCATATTAAACATCACTGAACTATCAAAGTATTTTTCAGAATGTCAACAAACCAGCGTTGTCTTTGATGTCCTTGAACTTCTGCAAATTGAATGTAGCAATACGGGATCGGATCCCGGAAATGAAACTGAGTTTCCGTTTTAAAATAAATCGTTATAAAAATGTACGATTGGTTTACATTGAGGCAGTCTAGCAGATTATTCACATGGAATTATGTTCTGTTCGTGATATTGCCGCCATTTTGTTGAAGATTAAATAAACCGGAAGTCCGTATTGGGCCTGGCCGTATTAGCCCAGTAAACCCGTATTTGGCCAGTAAATCTATATTGAGCGAGTTAATCCGTATTGGGCCTGTTTGGTCGTATTTGTCCAGTAAATATATCTATATTTGCTCTAATCATTTTGTACTGCATAGACAATTCTAATCATATTTGACATAACTATTTAATAAATATATGTATTACTCCATGTATGTTCTGGTTACTCAAAGATTCAAATAAATAAGTGTCATAAATTACTGATTATACTAACCACTTTTCTCAATATACCACCAACAGGTTATCATAATTATGGCTCCCAAACGAAGTTTGTGGAGACATATTGTTTTTACTCTGTTTCTTATTATTATTACATGTATGTCGCCCCAGACGTAGTCGGGACGACATATTGTTATTAAGTCTCCCAAACGAAGTTTGTGGAGACTTATTGTTTTTGCTCAATTCTTATTATTAAGTCGCCCAAAACGAAGTTTGGCGACTTATTGTTTTTGCTCTGTTTCTTCTTCTTCTTCTTCTTCTTCTTCTTATTATTATTATTATTCTTCCTCTTTTTCTTCCGCCATGAACTTGTCCCACCTGGTTCTCAAAGACCATTGGTCCAATCTTAACCAAACTTCACAGGAAGATGGAACCCCATTCGTGTGACAAATTGAAATTCTAGGTCCATGGGAGGTTTGGGCGACTTTTGTGTTTCGCTTTGCGAACACAGTTATTACTTGTTATTATTCTTTTTCCGCTTCTTCTTCCGGCGTAAAATTTTTGTCCGGAACATATCTCAAAGACCATTGACTGGAACTTCATGAAACTTCGTATGCTGGCAGATGACATTGAGAAGTTGTGCCATCCGGTCTTGGAATTTCCAAAATGGCGGCCGTTGCCATGGAAACGGAAAAAAGGCAGGAAAATTCAAAGTGCTCAGAATTGGATGAAAATTGACAGGAAGGTAGCCTAGCATGCATAGAAATGATTTTTGGTCTTAAAATTTCCAAAATGGCGGCCGTTGCCATGGAAACGGAAAAAGGCGGTAAAATTCAAAGTGCTCAGAATTGGATGAAAATTGACAGGAAGGTAGCCTAGCATGCATAGAAATGATTTTTGGTCTTAAAATTTTCAAAATGGCGGCCGTTGCCATGGAAACGGAAAAAAGGCGGGAAAATTCAAAGTGCTCAGAATTGGATGAAAATTGACAAGAAGGTAGCCTAGCATGCATAGAAATGATTTTTGATTTTAAAATTTCAAAATGGCGACCGTTGCCATGGAAACGGAAAAAAGGTAGGAAAATTCAAAATGCTCAGAATTGGTTTGAATTTGACAGGAGGGTTGATGAATATGGGAGTTCGTTTGGGAGACTTTTGTGTTTCGCTCTGCGAACACAGTAATTACTTGTTTATTATTATTATTATTCCAGCCAAAAGTTGTCCGGTCTATTACTCAGTGATGAATGATCAGAAGTTAATGAAACTTGACCCAAAGTTGGAACACCATATGAAGATGTGCGTTTTAATATTTTTATTTTCAAAATGGCCGCCATTTCCAAGATGGCGCCCATAATACGTCAAAATTTCAACGTTGTCGGATTTCAACGAAAATTGATTTCTAGGTAGATTTTGACGCTGCGAACATGATGGAATCATCGAATTGGCTGTCAGGGGCGACATCAGCTATTGCTCGCAATTGCAAATCTAGTTATTAAGTCTCCCAAACGAAGTTTGTGGAGACTTATTGTTTTTACTCAATTCTTTTTATTATTTTTTTTTACTCTTGATCTTCTTCTTCTCTTTCCGCCAAAAATTTGTCCGACCATTTTCTCAGAGACTACAGGTCCAATCTTGACCAAACTTAACAGGAAGGTGGAACCCTATACAGAGAAGTGCAATCAGGTCTTGGAATTTTCAAAATGGCACCGGTTGCCATGGAAACGGCAAAAAGGGCGGGAAAATAAAAGTGCTCAGAATTAGATGTAATTTTACAGGAAGGTTGCTTAGGCAAAGGTAATTGGTTTCTGGTATCCAAGACTTCAAAATGGCACCGGTTGCCATGGAAACGACAAAAAAGGCGGGAAAATGGAAGTACTCAGAATTGGATGAAATTTTACAGGAAGGTTGCTTAGGACATGGGAAATTGGTTTCTAGTCTCCAAGACTTCAAATCGTGTCTGTTGCCATGGGAACGCCAAACAAAGCGGGAAAATGAAAATGTTCAGAATTGGATGAAACTCTACAGGAAGGTTACCTAAGATGTCGGAAATTGGTTTCTACTCTCCAAGACTTCAAATTGCGACCGTTGCCATGGAAACGGAAAAAAGGCGGGAAAATCAAAGTGCTCAGATTTTTTAAAAACTAAATAAACAGGACACATAGGTTGTGAAGAAGTGATTTATAACACTGATTTCTCATTTGGGAGTTCGTTTGGGAGACTTTTGTATCAGCATCCTGATACAATTATTATGTCGCCCCAGACGAAGTCGGGGAGACATATTGTTATTGTTCCGTTTCTTTGTTATTATTACGCTTTCATTTTTTTATTATTATTTTACTTCCAATAAATTTTGTCCGCTCAAGTTCTCAGAGTTGCCTGAACAGAATCACTTGATACTTGGCACATAGTTGAAACACGATATGAAGTTACGCATGACGGTGAAAAAATTTTCAAAATGGCCGCCATTTTACGTCAAAATTTCAACTTTGTCAGATTTCGACGAAAATTAATTTCTAGACAGATTTTGACGCTGCGAACAAGATGGAATCATCGAATTGGCTGCCAGGGGGCGACATCAGCTATTGCTTGCAATTGCAAATCTAGTCAATTATTATTATTATTATTATTCCGCTTTCCCTGCTTTCCGCACAAATATTTGTCCGGAGTTTTTCTCAGAGATGGTAAGTGCTAGGGTATTGAAACTTGGTAGGAAGTTGGAACACCATCTGATGTTGTGCATATTGTCTGGAAATTTCCAAAATGGCGACCGTTGCCATGGAAACCGAAAAAAGGCGGGGAAATTAAAAGTGCTCCGATTTGGATGAAAATCTGGTGTCAGAATTTCCAAAATGGCGCCCGTTGCCATGGAAACGGAAAAAGGCGGGAAAATTAAAAGTGCTCTGATTTGGATGAAAATTTACACAGATGTTGCCTATCATTCTTAACTTTGAAATCTAGGTCCATCGGAGGTTTGGGAGCCATTCTATGATCCACAAGATCATAATCACATCTTGTTAAGTACTTATAATTATCAAAATAAAATGATAAATTAATAAATAAACATCAGCAGCATTTTCATCGCGTAATGTCAGTGTCCATTTATAAATCACAATCGTGGGAGCCAATGTAAAAGCTGATTTTCTTGAATTAACTGAATAACAACCAAGTCATCCTAGGTTCTAGGTTTCTTTAATACCAAGCAATTACATAAAGTATAAACTGTGTAAACTCAGTTCCACAAATTTGGTTACTGTTTATACAGTTTATACTTTATGTAATTGCTTGGTATTTAAGAACCCTAGAACATAAGATGACTTGGTTGTTATTTAGTTAAATCAAGAAAATCAGCTTTAACATTCTAGTTCACCTTTTATATACCAACCATCTGGCCCCGTAATTACAGGTAATCTGTATATCATTGAACACGATGGTCTCAGGAAAATTATTTCAAAAGGCCCGAAATTCAGGGAACCTCAACGTATCAACTGGAATCCTAATGTTAAGATCATAATGGACGCAGATGAGGAATATGCCAGATCCTAGATCAAGCGTGAATCTGAAGTTGATGACATCAATACACTGTCAGAGTGGGTAAAAGCTATCCAGTCTTTAGTGTTACGTAGAATACATCAATTGAAAAACTGCGTACAGAATACACCCAAATTTATCTTCAAAGGCTGTGACGCTGTATCTTGTCTTTTATCCCTTCCCGAAAATTATGTTGTCGTTCTAATTGACAAAGCCGCAAACAATGTCGTTTTTGTGTGTAAAAAGCACTATTATGATTGCCTAATACAAGAACTTGGCGTTCAAGCAACCCCACATACAAAAATAATTCTTTAGATAAAGATGAAATCCTGACAAATCATAAATCGTTTATGGAGTCATTAAACATTTCTACCAACGATTTTTTGACTGCTGTGAAAGAAGGCTAGCAAAAATACTGTGATACTGTTTATTCATTACAAGTAGTAGCATCAATCATATGTGGAAACCCGGTCACTTTCAAAGATCCACCCGTTGAATTTACACTCTATACTACTCTTCCCCATTCAAAATTGAAAAGTTGTTTGATTGATCTTATCAAGACCGCATTTACTTACGAAAAAGGACAGAACTTTAAATATATAGCCTAAGCATAAACATCTAACTATTTTACTAACAAAGTACCAAAAGGTAACACACGATACTACGCTGAAGAACAGGTGATCAGCATGCTGGAATTTCTCATTGACAACATATTTGTCCAGTTCGGAGGCAAGATATTCCAATAGACAGTCAGCATTCCAATGGGTACGAATTGTGCTCCTCTTTTTTTTTTTTTTTTTTACTTACGAAAATTAAAGAGGCTGGATCCTTTAATTACTCATACAGATATATTGAAGATGTCTTGTCGCTTAATAATAGTAATTTTGCCGACTATGTTCCATTAATATATCCCACAGAACTTGAAATAAAGGAGACTACAGACACTGACCATTCTATTTCGCTTTTAGATTTACTTCTAGAGTTTGACGACAGTGGCAACCTCAGCACACGAATTTATGACAAAAGAGACGATTTCAATTTTGATATTGTAAACTTTCCACATCTCGACAGAAATATTCCGTCTTCCCCAGCGTATGGAGTAATTATTTCTCAATTAATCCGTTACGCTAGAGCATGTAGTTACTATCAAGATTTTTTGCAACGACATAGATGTTTAATTCGTAAGCTTTTGAATCAGGGCTTCGATAGATGCAGATTAATAGTTTTTCTCAAGAAATTTATCGGAAGATATCCGGATTTGATTGATAAATATTCAATTCCAATTTCCAATTTTATTGAAGACGGTTTTGTTTAAGTTTTAGCTTCTTATTGGAGGTTTCTCTTTATGCCACTTTAGTGTGATTTGTGCACCGAGCGACAAAAACATTTTACCTGTATGAGACAAGGCTTGTACATCGAACGACAAAAACATTTCACCTGTGTGCAAAAAAAATCAATGCTTTGCCAATATTATGGCTTTGACATTTAACACAATCTGGGCACACAGAAGCTATAGTTAGTCGTCATATAAGCGGGAATTTGATGCATCATTAAACCTGGTTTAACCCATCATTTTATTTATAAAATGCCCGTTTCAAGTCGGGAATATGACGGCTTGCCAAAAATGTTCTGTGTTGGGTTGTGTTTCCCTAATTCTGTCGTATGCTATAGCGGATTTTCCTTACTGGTCTCTTCCTTTGATCGATTCGGACTTTTGTTGTCACTTTTATTGATTTATTTTTTATGTTATATTTTTTTTGTACTTATTTCTAAATTATTAAAGTAATCATTTAATCATAATTGATATTTTTTTCTAAATTATTATTTGTTTTTCTGAACATTTTTGCTTTTTTTTTTGTTAATTTGTGGCAACGATTTGTCAAATCGTGGAGACGATTTGTTTGTCGTGGCCACGATTTGTAAATTCGTGGGAACGATTTAATAATTCGCGGGAACGATTTCTTTCTCGTGGCCACGAATTGTTAAATCGTGGGAACTGTTTGTTTATTCCTGGGCACAGTTTGTCAAATCGTGGTAACGATTTGTTTCTCGTGGCCAAGATTTGTTTATTAATGGCCACAATTTGTAAATTCGTGGGAACGATTTTTACCTCGTGACCACGATTTGACAATTCGTGGGAACGATTTTTATCCCCGGCTTGTGATGAATGTCGACTTTGGATTGGACGATAGCCCGATGGTACAAAACCCATGCACCCGTCTCGTTGTTAAGAACGTTGCTATCGCCAGTGCCATGGAATTCAGTTGTGCTAACGTCACATATTCTATGACGTTGGAAGGTAAAATCTGGCGCCAAAACCTTAATAACCTTGAGAAATTACTTAACCTAAATCAAATCGCCAAAAAACAGCGAAGTCTAAGGTACAATCCTCGACGTGGAAAGAGGGGCATTTTCTGCATATTTATCATATTTGTTTTATTGCGTAACACAGATATCGTTGAAATTTCGTACAGATTTACTTCCACTGGTATGCTTTTTCGGTGTAATAAAAGGCCAAGCCAGGGATAAATCCGTCTACACCCGTAGGCATTGAGATCGTACCACCCTTCAGCACCACTGTACAGCCTTCGGCTACGCCTCAGGCTGCACAGAAGTGCTTCAGGGTGGTACAATCTGAATGCCTACGGGTATAAGCGTAGGTAACTGATAGTACCTCATGGCCACGATATGACAATTCGTGGGAACGATTTGTTTTTCGTGGCCACGATTTGTGTTGATTTTTTTTATGTGGCACCACATAATGTGACCCAAATAAGCTTTCCTAAAATATAACTTACTTAAACAGTTAACTTTTTTAAGATGTCTTCTCTATGTCAGATATGTATATATTATCGGGCTCTTTAAATCAGCCCGTGGGCCAGAATATGACGCGAGTGAGCGTAGTGCATGACCCCAAGCTTCATATTCTGGCGAACGGGATGATATTTTTTGCAATACATTAGATGACAAAAGAACGATAACTTGTTTATGATCCTTTATTTTGTATTTAGATTTGTATTTATTGAATAGAAATTTCAAATTCTCCCAAAGTTGCGCGGGAAATTCGACAATCACTTCTCGCCTTTCCAGCAATTTATTAAGTGAGTAAGAAAGTACAAGTTTTGTAACTGGATATTTATTTTGACCAAACTACTGGAAAAAATGTCGATTTTGAATTTTGCAGCAACGATATTCTATCGTTCCTTTATTTTAAAGAACGGATAAATAAGGACTAAAAAATCAGTGTTGATCATAAAGGGAGTGTACGAAAAAATGATTTCAGCCTATGACCCAATTCTCTCGCAATATTTTAAAACAATATCATGCAAATTTATGCGGTTGTGGTCTTCAGTGTCACACTGAAAATTCGTCTAATGTGATTGATACTCACACGTTTGGTCAACGCTTATTTGCTTAAAGGGCCCTGGAACAGCAAAAACTATCTAGAGGCTTATTTCGTGCTTAGTCTTTACTAAAACTGACTAGAGGCGTATTTCGTGCTTAATTTAAACTAACAATAGGCGTATTTTTTGCTTAATATTTAATAACACTGTTTTTTTTATGTATGTTTTTTTTGTGTGTTTTTTTTTTAATTTGTTTGGTTGATTTTTGTTTTTTTTTTTTTTTTTTTTTTGTTTTTGTATATGCTTTATTCTTTTCATAACAACGCGTGTCATTAACTGGAACAACTTCATAATAGAAAGAAACTTGCGACGGGCGTACACTAAAAACTCCAAAAACTCTTGTTTCTTTGTAATGAAAAGATTATTTGATTAATTACGAAAGTCGGTAAATAAAAAATTGAAATTGGTGAATTTTTGCTTATTCCTTGTATCGGAAAATCTACCGTCGCGATTTTCAAAAATCCATATTACATCCCGTGTAATACATACTTCAAATTACCTCCCCAAAGATATGACTGCCTTTATTCTCTCCTTCTTGCAGTTGTTCAAGTACAATAATTATTTACTATGTGGACAATATGGGCTTAAAAATTTATATTCTATTTTTTTTTAAAGTCCCTTGTTTATATACATTTTTTTTGTATAATGACGATAATATCAAAATTAAAAAAAAATAATGAAGCTAATATATAATAATTACCGAGCAGAATTATCAAGAATCAAAATCGAAAGGGCAATTTCTATGTTCTACCTTCGAAATTGTTGCTAGAGCAAATGTGTCCGGTTTTGTACTTCTTTCCATTTTCTATATTGGCAATATGGACTAAAGCGATTGTGAAGGTATTAAAATAGTGGCGAGTATTAAAAATCTCTATTCCGTGTACTGTTGGGTAATATTGATCAAGTATGATTTTTTTTTGGCGGGGGGGGGGTAAAAATGTACAAGGTATGAAAAACTCTTTATACATAGACTGGATAGACTGGAATTAATGTCCAGTGAATGCAAAATCTCTATTTCCATGTTCTGTTTGGGCAGTATTTACTAAGTATGAAGCATCTTTCTTTCCATGTCCCTTTTCAGTAATGTGAACTTAATCAATTAGGCCTAATATGAAAAATATTTTATGTACTTCCTTGGCAGCATTGGCTTACACAAATATGTCTGGTGTAGCAATTTAATAAACCTGACTTTCTTGGCCAATCAAATGCAGTGTAATTGTAAATTATTCATTGTTTGCTTCTTTATCAATAACTGGCAGTTCCTTTGTAAAAAAAGTAATAAATTCATAACTTTTTTTTTGTAAGAATAATGTCTACTTCATATCCAATACTTAAATCTAAATCTTAAACGGCGGAATTCATACTGTTAAAGTGAACTTGACCAATTATGATCCCTTTCATGGTCGAATCTGCTGTTCAAATGCAGCCTAAAAAACGTTAATCACGGCCAACGAGATCTCACAGTGATTCAATAGAAACGTTAAAAAGCAACAACAAAGCATGCGTGATGTGCTATGACTTGGCGCTGGACTATTGGAATTCCCGTAAAAGCAATACAAATAGTCCATATGGTTAATTGGCTTCAAAATATTTTGGTTTTATCTGCATTGATTAGACATAAGTTGTCGAAATGCACATATGCAGAAAATAAATTAACAGTAACTTCGGCATTTTTTCTATAACTACGGCTTCAAAGTCTGTTTGTGTACCACAAAATTACTAATCATGTAAGAAATAGATTATGAGGGTGAACCATAAGAGAACTTTCCTGTACAGTTGAAGTGTGCAGTTGTTTTTCTTCTACCGGATTTGACTTTACTACCGGAGTTAAACGTTCTACACGGCGGGTAAAAGCAGGGGATGATTACTCTCCCGGCGCACCAGATATCATCCAGGGTTTTTATTGGGTCCGTGTTGTTCATCAGTCTGTGTGTTATCATCCTGTACTCATGTGCTGTCCATTTTCCTTGACGTTTTTGGTGTTGGCGTTGTTCCCGGTTTGCTTGTTCTTACACGGACGGCTCGGTTCTAACATTAAAAAAGTAGAGTTAAAAAGGAAACGTCGGCGGTTTTAGCTGGCCCAGTCCAAGATTTCAGACATTTCAACAATTTATTTATAATATATTTGGAAGCTAGCTATGTGCGCGTCCATAAATCACCATAAATACCTTCTTTTTTGCAGAATGGAACTCATCGTAGCACAAAGGACCACAAGGACATATCCTACCTCTTATAAATTCCCGAAACGCTGATTGGTGAAACGCTTCACGTGCTGACCGAATATATTCCATATGGAGTGACCGTGAAAAATATGCACTACACGACGTCACCAAGTAAACATCAATATCCCCAAATTTTTAAATGTTTAATGGATTATCGGTACACAGTATGCTACGCTCTCGCCTAATATAGAATTAACTGACCGTGTATATATACCATATTAGGTCAGTAGCAGACTGTGTAATATATATTATGAAATAGTTATGTAAAATATGATTAAAATTGTCTATGCAATACAAAATGTTTAGAGCAAATATAGATAGGTTTACTGGACAAAAACGGCCAAGCAGGCCCAATATGGATTTACTGGCTCAATATGAATTTACTGGTCCAATACGGGTTTACTGGCCCAATACGGCCAGGCCTAAAACGGACTTCCGGTTAATTAAGTTCTTCAACAAAATGGCGGCAATATCAATAAACAACACATAATTACATGTGAATAATCTGCTAGACTGTTACAATGTAAATCAATCGTACATTTTTTTATTACGTTTATTTTTAAAACGGAAATTCAGTTTCATTTCCGGGATCCGATTCCGTATTTCTACACTCAATTTGCAGAAATTCAAGGACATCAATGACAACGCTGGTTTGTTGACATTCTGAAAAATTCTTTGATAGTTCAGAGTACAGTATTCAAACATCATAGTATTCAAACATGTCAACAATCAGATTTCAACACAAAATGCTACGAAGGTCAGGATAGCAAATCCTTTTCAGGTTACCATCACTCCGACTCGCTGAATTGAACTTTATCGAGTCATTTGCGTGGCTTGTTTTTCCATGTCGTCATAAAAATTCAAATTCAAATTATTTATTTATAGCCTACATGAAAAACACAGTCACAAGTCAAATTTACAATTGTTGGAGACTGTTTCCAATAGCAGAAATACATAAAATTGACTGACAAGTCCTTTGTCCATTTTGCTGCCATTAAATTGATAGTATTAAGTTTTACATAACTATTTAATAAAGGCTTCATAGAATGTTATTTTTCACATTCGTCCTGTATCATGTCCTCGGACAGTCATATTGGGCCTCGGACAGCCGTATCGGGACTCGGCGTTGCCTCGGCCCAATACGACTGTCCTTGGACATAATACAGAACCAATATGAAAATTCCCATTCCATAACCCTATATTTTTTCTGCGCAGGAACATGATATGACATTCTCAGTCTAAAAATATTCATAATTTTTACAAAAATGTATTTTTAATTAATATTTCATCGTTTTTACTAAGAAGCTTTTTTCACTCATCAAATTAAATTAACTACAATATCGATTAAAGTGCAGCTCTTATTTTAATGAAGATATAGTTTAAAAAAAACTATTTATTTTTCCGAAAGGGCGATTTCTTTACAATTACAAAAAAATTAATTTGTGACTTTAAGATGAAGAACAAATATAAAAAGTGTTGTTCATTTGCTTGGTTCTACCATGTATCTGTAGAGACTTTGTCTCATGTATATTTACTCAATATCCTTTCATTGTTTGCTTATGCAATCAATGTCTATTTCAATTTCAAATATTTGATAAACGTGCAAATTGAAGTTGCTGTATTGCAAAGCTCCTTCAGTCAGAATGCAAACTTCTTGCATTCCATGACCTCTAAATGAATAGTGAAAGGATTAAATGAACATGATAGAAAGTCTCTTAACATACATGTTAAGACACTGGACACCAGTTGTTAAGCGTACAGGACGGACAGGTACACGTTCTCACGGCAATTATATTAGCAGTCCAGTTAAAACTATTAGGTCATCTGAATTGCTCTTCGAATTTTAGTTAATAAGCTTTAATTTATTGAAAACATGCATTATTTAGGAGTTACATCTCAACAGCATAAAAAATCAAATACATGTGTAATATGGAAATTCATAATCAAAGAGTAGTAAAATGAAGTACTCAATACCACAAATCGAAAAAGGAGGTAAAATCCAGTACCAAGGACATCCATCGAGTACCATACGCGGACTGAAGCCTAAGTATTTTTAAGGGGTTAGAATTTTGATAAAGATAGTAAATTTCTGTAACATGAAAGGTTTTTTCTTCATGTCAGACAAGTCTGACTATTGTAATGGCGAATACCCTCGCAAACTTCTTGTCCACCAGCGGCGGCATTGGCCCAATAAAATGCCCAAGTTGCATAATGAGAAGTTAATTTTATTGCTGTACGCAAAGATTAAATTGTCATCAGCAGCATTAGAATCAAATAATATTGGAAGCCATGGCCCAAAAGTAGTCAAAAAAGAAGTATTCATTACCAAAAGAGTACCATGGACATCAAACGAGTGCCATAAACGGATGGAAGCCTAAGAACTTTAAGGGGTTAGAATTTTGATAAAAGCGTTTAACTATAAAAGTAGGTAAATATTTCATGTCAGACAAGACTGACTTTTGGGCTAGTGTATACAATCTGGGACCTCTGGTCCACCAGTAGTTGCATCGGTCAAATGGTTTGTAATACCTGAGTTGAATAATAAACGCTACATTTCGTTATGCTTTACACGTGTTTCAAGGAGTAGCCTCTCATCAACGCCATAAGAATCAAGTACAGAAAGCCGAATCCCAAAGTAGAAAGAAGTACTCATCAGGTTGGGGAAAACCCCAATTGGGGTACTATACCAAAATTGAGGTATAATATCCCAATTTGGGTTTATGGTTATACCCCAATTGGGGTATCTGGTCAGTTTTATATAGATTATTTTTTCTCAATTCAATGGCGCGTAAGGAAACATTATACATGAGAAACTTTTTGATTGCTGTTATAAAATGACATATCGCCATCTACTTGATGACGCTGCATTTCACCAGCAGGGGAATTTTAAGGACGTAAAATCATATATTTGATTCTGTCAAGATCATCGCAATTGTAATTGTGTATAATATTAAGGCAAGAGAAACGGGGAGTGCGTGAAAATATAATTTAGTTGAACTGAAGTTTAGTTTGTAAAAATAAGCAAAGATATTTAAGTTTCAAAATCTATTGTTACTGACTACTTTCAGAGTATTTTTAAGACATGGACAAAGAGAGAAAACTCTGAAAGAAACCAAATGACATGTTTAAATGAATATTACTCCCTTCTTAATTTCTTAGATAATCAAAAAATATTTTCCTAAATCTATCACAGTTTGCTTTATTCGAATGTAGAAAGAGTTTTCTTTTAGATAAGCAGCATAGAACGATTGTTAGCTCCTCAAATTTTATGTTATCTCTAAATCAGAGTCACTGGTTTGTAAAATCATAAATCGATCTGCAGAAAATATGCATTATCCTTTTGACAACAGAAGTTAATCACCCGAAAGCTCTTACCCTGTAGATTTATAATTATTATGTATGATAATGCGCCATTCAACCCCTAAAATGTAATTAACAATTAACTGATAATAAACCCCAATTGGGGTATAACCATATACCCCAACTGGCATATTATACCTCAGTTGGGGTATAGTACCCCAATTGGGGTTTTCCCCAACCTGCTCATTACCAAAAATATTGAAATAGAAGGCCAAATCGAGCTCCAAGGACATCCACTGACCCTCAGTATTTTTAAGGAGAATTTTGATAAAAACAGTAAATATCTTGAAAATTTTAATTCGCAAATTATATGTTTCATGTTATATTAGACAAGTATGACTGGAATACCCTCAGAGACCTCTGGTCCACCGGAAATGGGTTGGCACAATGGTTTAAAAGTACAAATACCCACGTTGCATGATAAACAGTAAATTTCTTTGTGCTGTGCATGTGTCAAGGACTAATCTCTTATCAGTATCATTAGAATCAAATGATATAGAAAGTCATAATCCAAAATTAGTAAAAGACGGAGTACTCATTACCAAAAATATCTAGTACCAAGGACATCCACGGGTTAAAGCCTCAGCTTACCATAGAAATGTAGTTTTAATAATTTGGTTACTTTTTCACCTTTTTTTATTTTGTTTCTTATATAAAAATAAAAAAATGTTTTTCATTTATTTAAAATCAAAAGATGTATTTTTTTTATTTCAAGTCAACATGTCATGCAATGTACATGTTATCCTTCAAATAAGAGACAATAGATTTTTCATAGATTTGCAGAAAATGATGTTTTGGACATTTTTTTCACTACAATAAAATAATCATCGCAGATGTTCGCAGATGTATAAATGATTTGAATTCGTTTAATGTTCTTTCATAACTCATCTTTGTTACTATAACAACACAGATCTGTTTTTTATTAAGCATTCACCTATGCGTTATGAAATATTTAAACTATATAACCAGGGTAAAAACATTCTATTATTTTTCTAGTCACGAAATTCGTTAAATTAAAAATAAATTGAACTTCCCACAATATAACCGAACATAACATGTTTTATTAAAAGCTGAATAAGGAAGAACACAAAACACACAAATAATAGTTATTACTACTATAAAATGTATTTCATAATAATAATTGAAACAGTCCTTACAATGCAACTGCAAAAATACAATAAGTCTCTCTAATATGAAAAGGAGATATACATTTCTAAATAAAAGTTATATTACAAAGAACAAAAAGTATTTGTATGTACCTAACCCAACGCCAGCTGTATAAGACCACAAAAAAACGTGCCAATGATTCAACAGTGAGATAATATGCATAATCCTTACTATTGCTGCATTCAAGGAAGTAGCAAAACTTTCAGTTCTTCCGACATTATGATTTACACCCAAAGCTCTCTATCTTACACTGACTCGCCGTCGTGCAAAGACAACATTGTATAAATTTGTCATTTTTTTTCACGTCTGATATATCTACAGTGTAGACATTTCACATCGATGAAACTAACACATTGTGTAAGCTTGGGGTGTTAATCTTGACTACATTACATTAAAAGTTTTGCCGCTTGCTTGACCGCAGCAATAATATGAAGAGTATGCAATTGGTAGTCTTGACGTTTCAACTAGGACTTTTGGCCGACTCAAAAGGGAAGTTTAAGAATTTGAAGAGAAGAAAAAAAACAGGAAATCTTTTTAACAAAATCTAGTGTAAGTTCTGCTAATAGCTTCATAGAAATTGATCATAACATGGGACATATTGGGGTGGATCTGGAGGGGAGTGGTACCCTCTTTTTCCAAAAAAAAAAAAAATTAACCTCATGTATAATGTAGGCAGTTAAAAAAAACCATGAGTAGAAAACCATTTTTTCTGCCTGATACATTATTTAATGCTCTTTCAAACGTTTTTTTCATTATACCTACGTGTAAACAATTATCTGCAAAACATATTATTCAAAGATCTAATGCTTTTTATAACATACAGTGCATGGACACATTTACAATTTTCAGTGCACTTTATCTTAAATGTTGGCATTTTAAAATTATAAATTATTCTACTATGATGAAAGATTGGTCAGCTTGAATTCATAAAAACAAGGATTGCTTTTGAAATATTTTACGAAAGCCAAAAAATATATTATATTTTCAATGGATAAATAAAAATCATGTATCATGCTATTTTCTAGAAATTTTGACAAAATGTTCTCAAAATGCTTTCTAAAATAAAAAAAAATACCAGGGTTCACATCTACGTTTTGATATATTATTGAAATTGTTAATGTAAAAAAATGATAACCTCTGTGTTTTTACGTGAATCTATAAGGGACCGACCATTTAACCTGAAAAAGGGGGGGGGGCTATGGTTTTTAAAAAAACAAAAAAAAATCTGAAGCTGATTTTATGTGAAAAAATATTATGGCTGCAAAAATGATGAAAAAAAATTATTCTAAAGGGGGCTTTCTGCCCCAAAAAATAATGCTTATTTTCAAAAAAAATATTCTGTTTATACTAGTTAAAAAAATTAATGAATTTGTTCGCACGAAGCGCGAAAAAAAATTTTCTGTCCAGAAAAAAAGACTATAACCCCCTCCTTTCAAGTTAAATGGTCGGTCCCTAATTGCCTTCGGAAAGGATTCAGTTTCTGAACATTACATGACGATTGTATGATAATGAAAATAAGAAAATATATAATGAAAGTAAGAAAATGAAAATAAAAATACACAAGGTAGTTAAAAATTCATCATTATTTTTTCGCCAGTCTTCTCCTGGCCACCGTGTATGACATTTCAATGATGGATCGTTTTAAATATGGCTTCATAAGAGCCCAAAATCAAACAAAGAAAAGCAATGGGACCCCAATTTTCTATTCGAAACAAGACCATGAAAATAATGCATTCCTACTTTTATGCGTCGTTTTTTTTAAAGTAAGTAACATTCTTTTCCTTATGCAACTTTCTTAAATAAATGTAATTAACATTCTTCCTAGCAGGCATATAACGTTAAAAATAATAGTAATTACTACTATAAAATGTATTTCATAATAATAATTGAAACAGTCCTTACAATGCAACTGCAAAAATACAATAAGTCTCTCTAATATGAAAAGGAGATATACATTTCTAAATAAAAGTTATATTACAAAAAACAAAAAGTATTTGTATGTACCTAACCCAACGCCAGCTGTATAAGACCACAAAAAAACATGCCAATGATTCAACAGTGAGATAATATGCATAATCCTTACTATTGCTGCATTCAAGGAAGTAGCAAAACTTTCAGTTCTTCCGACATTATGATTTACACCCAAAGCTCTCTATCTTACACTGACTCGCCGTCGTGCAAAGACAACATTGTATAAATTTGTCATTTTTTTCACGTCTGATATATCTACAATGTAGACATTTCACATCGATGAAACTAACACATTGTGTAAGCTTGGGGTGTTAATCTTGACTACATTACATTAAAAGTTTTGCCGCTTGCTTGACCGCAGCAATAATATGAAGAGTATGCAATTGGTAGTCTTGACGTTTCAACTAGGACTTTTGGCCGACTCAAAAGGGAAGTTTAAGAATTTGAAGAGAAGAAAAAAAAACAGGAAATCTTTTTAACAAAATCAAGTGTAAGTTCTGCTAATAGCTTCATAGAAATTGATCATAACATGGGACATATTGGGGTGGATCTGGAGGGGAATGGTACCCTCTTTTTCCAAAAAAAAAAATTAACCTCATGTATAATGTAGGCAGTTAAAAAAACCATGAGTAGAAAACCATTTTTTCTGCCTGATACATTATTTAATGCTGTTTCAAACGTTTTTTTCATTATACCTACGTGTAAACAATTATCTGCAAAACATATTATTCAAAGATCTAGTGCTTTTTATAACATACAGTGCATGGACACATTTACAATTTTCAGTGCACTTTATCTTAAATGTTGGCATTTTAAAATTATAAATTATTCTACTATGATGAAAGATTGGTCAGCTTGAAT
>MJUU01065402.1:68298-108434 GCA_002080025.1 Modiolus philippinarum | reverse complement strand
AAAAAAAAAAAAAAAAAAATTCTGAAGCTGATTTTATGTGAAAAAATATTTTGGCTGCAAAAATGATGAAAAAAATTATTCTAAAGGGGGCTTTCTGCCCCAAAAAATAATGCTTATTTTCAAAAAAAATATTCTGTTTATACCAGTTAAAAAAATTAATGAATTTGTTCGCACGAAGCGCGAAAAAAATTTTCTGTCCAGAAAAAAAGACTATAACCCCCTCCTTTCAAGTTAAATGGTCGGTCCCTAATTGCCTTCGGAAAGGATTCAGTTTCTGAACATTACATGACGATTGTATGATAATGAAAATAAGAAAATATATAATGAAAGTAAGCAAATGAAAATAAAAATACACAAGGTAGTTAAAAATTCATCATTATTTTTTCGCTAGTCTTCTCCTGGCCACCGTGTATGACATTTCAATGATGGATCGTTTTAAATATGGCTTCATAAGAGCCCAAAATCAAACAAAGAAAAGCAATGGGACCCCAATTTTCTATTCGAAACAAGACCATGAAAATAATGCATTCCTACTTTTATGCGTCGTTTTTTTTAAAGTAAGTAACATTCTTTTCCTTATGCAACTTTCTTAAATTAATGTAATTAACATTCTTCCTAGCAGGCATATAACGTTAAAAATAGGCTTTACATCAAGTTGCAACATTGTTGAACTGAAATTCAAAGTTGAATCAACGGAAATAAAATCACTGTTGCACAAACAACGTTATTTCTGCGTTGGTAAAAGGTTGAGGTTGCGGGTCAACGTTGGGTATATGTCACTTTCGTATAAAAATTACCAAAGTTGCATAAAAACAGTAAATTTCGTTATGTTGTACACGTGTTTCAAGGAGTAACCTCTCAGCAGCAGCATTTAAATCAGATTATATGGAAAGCTATAATCCAAAAGTAGTTCAAAGAGAAGTACTCATTTCCAAAAATCTCGAAATAGGAAGTCAAATCCAGTACCAAGGGCATCCACCGAGTGCCATACACGGAATGAAGCCTCAGTATTTTTAAGTGGTTAGAATTTTTATAAAAACAGTAAATTTCTATAACAAGCAAGGTAAAATTTTCATGTCAGACAAGTCTGACTATTGGGCTGATGAATACCCTCGGGAACCTTTGGTCCATCGAACCAATGGTTCAAATTACAATAAATACCGAAATTGCATAAAAATTTCAAATTTCAAATGTTTCATTATGTTCAAGCAAGTTTTCCTTTAGGTATGAAATAACAATACAAACCCTTAAATGTTGTCGGTTTTGTTATTTGGTTTTTTTTTTTTTTTTTTTTTTTTTTTTTTTTTTTTTTTTTTTTTTTTTTTTCGGGGGTGGGTGTTTTTCTTTAAATTTATTTGTTTCGTTATTTAATTAGTTATTATTTCTATTATTACTATTTTTGCTTTTCTATCATCATTTTATTTATTTCATTTTGGTTGTCTTTTGTTCTTGTATTTTTTTTTCTTGTTTCTGATTTTTTTGTTTTGATCTTTGTTTTTATGTCATCCCAGACAACGTCGGGATTATATGTTGTTATTCGACATTTCTTCTGATTATTATTCAGCTTCTTTTTTCTTCTTCCAATATTTTTTCCGAGCGATTATTTTGAAATAGCTTGATGAAATGATTACAAACTTTGCACAAAGTTGGATATTGTCTGAAGTTGTATGCTTTGCGTTTCAATAAAAAGTAAAACTTTGTCCTATTTCAACGAAAATTGATTTCCAGTTAGATTTTGACGCTGTGAATAAGATGGAGTAATCGAATTGGTCGTCTGGAGTGAAATCTGCTATTGTTTTTATTTGTTTGTGTGTGTGTGTGTGTGTGTTTTTTTTTTTGTTTTGTCTTATTTTTTGGTTTGTTTTTTTTCTGGGTTTTTGTTTGTTTGCTTGTATTTGTCTCTGCTAGTTTTTTAGTTTTATTTTTGTATTTTGTTTTGTTTTGTTTTGTTTTGTTTTTCTTGTTTTTTTTTGTTTTTTTTTTATTGTTCTGTTTTGTTTTGTTTTGTTTTGTTTGTTTGTTTTTTTCTTTTGTTTTTTTTTTTGTTGTTTTTTTTTCTTGTTATTTTGTTTATTTGTTGTTTGTTTGTTTGTTTGCTTTTTTTTGTTTGATATTGCACGACCGAAATTAAATGTTACTATGCATAAATGATAGACGAATTATATAGATTATAATGCACTTTTGCTTTACAACCAACAATAATATTTTGTTTAAAATAAATAAACATAGTCAACTTGCTCATGTGTATTTTGTCAGGTTCGATTTATATTCGAGCTTGAAATTATAGAGACAACTGATACACCTACTTCAGCTTTATACTTAGATATGTTAATATACATTGACGGAGATGGACGTTTGAAATCTAAGCTATATGACAAACGTGATGATTTAAACTTCCCAATTATGAACTTTCCCTTTCTGAGCAATATACCCATCTTTCCAGACTGTGGAGTGTACATTTCACAGTTGATTCTTACTGTCGAGCATGTAGTTTATACAGTGATCTTTTTGATAGAGCAAAAACACTGTCCCAAGTGAAATAAAAGGGCATCAGGAAACACCTACAATAGCTGAAAATTATTATTACATGCCACGATCTGCTAGTGAACTACACAGGAAAAACACAAATAAGACAAAAGCCAAACGAAAAAAACGATAGGAATTCGGGACAGCCAAAAGCTACTTAGTCAGAGATTTGTTCGGCCTTTCTTACTTTCATCCTTCAGAAATTCTATGGCCTTAACCATGACATCATTGACAGATATGACGTGTCTGTGTCCTAAATGAAAACGAACATTTTCAGCTAGATTTCACGTCTTCACGGATTTGACATAACTGAATTTGACTCAACACTGGTTGACTCACTGATGGTGTCACGGGTGTCGCTAGCGGAGCAGGATATGCTTACCCTTACGGAGCACCTGATGTTACTCCTGGTTTTCATGGGAGTTCACACTGTTAGTGCCTTAGTTCTTAATGTTATCTTTTTATTTTCGTACATTTTGGATGTCGCACTTCTTTGTTTTCCTCTGTTGCCGTTTTTGCCATGTCTTTGGACTTCGATCTTCCCATGTTCCTTCGGTATTCTACTGCCGTTGTTTTATATCTATTTTTTATGTACTATATCTTCATGTTTATTATTCTGATGCAACATTTATATAACGGAGGTTTTGATTGGTCAAAACTGACCGTCAATTCCACTATCTACATACCTGGGACAAAGTAGGTTCCCGGATTATTATGGTCCCTAATGTTGTTACAAATTTACGAGCTAAAAATAGAACATGAAATTGATTTTGTGCATTAAAATCGCAATAATAGTACATTATTTGAATAATCGAGGGCGTCAATCTTGATTTGGCTGTCAAAATATCCGTTTACAGGCTCCGCTTCGCGTCGGCTATAAACTGCATTTTGACCGTCAAATCTACGATTGACGCCCTCGGGTATTCAAATAATGTACTGTTATTGCTTAAGTATTGTTAGATTTTGGAACAGAATGCGATAATTTTCAGCTCCTTCAGGTTCTACAACTGTAATTAATTGTTTCAATTTTCAATTTCAACCTATTTCTAACGTTCAAACGTCGTTGAAATCTGCCTTAGATTCTACGTCAAACCTTTTGGGAAGTTTTTAGTTTAATTATTCGTCAGTAGTGCAACAGTGCTTTAAAATCAGACTAAACTTCTTGAGGTAGTTGGCAGATTAGCGGCGAGATACTCTTGACCTATATTTCACACAACAAAAAACTGACTGTAAATTAAGTTTCTGCATATGTGCATTTCGACATACAGGAGGAAAATACTCCTTAGGTTTCAACATAATTTACTTGAATTTAGATATTGCAAGTTTTCAAATAAAATTACGTTTTATCCAATACCCCCCCCCCTTTTTTCAAGATTGTGGTTACTGAGTTAGCACACTACCTGTAATGGTTGGGTTTTTATTCGTATGTTCATTTTACTACGGGGAAACGGAACAGTGAACGGGAAGTGTTGGGTAACCCCAAAACGATTTAACCCTTTCACTGGCTCTTGCAAGTGCTGGGACCAAGTCCGGCTGTCCCGAATTCCCGAATTCCTATCGTTGTTTACGTTTGTTTTTTTAATACCAATGTTATATACACAATACAATGATTGATTGATTGATAGCAATATGTTTTTGTATGAAAAAAAACATGTTTAACTTTAAATAAATATGAATATATTTTCACGCTATAGTTACGGATCTTTTAACAAATCGAGACTGATATGATATAATAAATAAAGTAGAGAAAAAGAGGACATGACAAAAAAATGTTATAGTGTAGTATGACACACACAAACACACAAACGAAAAAAAAACACTTTCAAACCTGCTACTCAACACTCACACCTAGTAGTACTTTACAGTAACAGTTTATTACATAAAAGCTGCGCACATGACACCAAGTCACTGTCCATCAATTGCATGTACACAACAACATAATTTAAATTATTACCCACTGACTTCCATGTCATATGACAATTTAATTCTTCAAATGACATAAACTCATTATCATCATTCAGTAGGTCATTTATAAAAAATATTCCTACATTAACCCATTTTTTTTTTAAACACAACACTACTATTGATTTTTAAAGATTCGTTGAAACATATGGATTGACTGAGTATACTTTCTGCACTCTCCTGAGAATTAAATATATCACTCCAGAATTTATTAATTTTTTTTAAACATATTTCCTACCACTTGGTGGCATCAACCAAATCTTACCCCCAACATATTTATTATACTGGTCTACCAAGAGTTTTCGAAGGTGACATGTTAAGGGGATCTAAAAGTTTATGAATCCATGACATTTTTAAAGCCCTGCAAAAAGATTCTATGTGGGGCATTTGAAGTCCACCCGTTTCATATTGACCTATTAATACGGTTCTTTTATTTTATCCGGTTTACCGTCCCATAGAGAAAAAAAAATGTTTTGTAATTCAGTAATTATACTTTTTGGTGAATTAGGCAATACTGTTAGTGATTGTATAAGGATCGACAGAGCTAAAGACTTTATAACTGTAATTTTACCAATATATATAAGGTCTCTATACATCCATGAGTTCAATACAGAATTTATTTTTTCTAATTTTTCCTCAAATTTTAATAATGTCTTATCTTCATTAAACGAATCAAATTTCATACCCAAAAGCTTAAATTTTTCAGTTTGGTTCCAAAAGAGATTCTTTTCTGGGACCATTTTGTCTTCAGAGTGAGTCCTTGAGCCAATCCATATGGCTTCAGTTTTGTCAAAAATTAGCTTTCTAACCAGCACACACAGAGAACTTTTCTAACACAATCAATGATTCTTTTAGTGACACTTCATCATCATCAAGAATAAGAGATGAATCATCAGCATATTGATTGAGAAGATATTCTGATTCATCAATTTTAATACCATTTATATTTGTGTTATTCTGCAAAGCAGCACTCATAAGTCCAAAGGACAAAATAAATAAATAAGGGGATAATGGGTACCCTTGGCGCACACCTTTTTTAATATAAAAAAAAAATCAGAGCAGTGTCCACTATTGATAATGCTAATACATTGTCTTAATCCAATTACAGAATACCGGACCAAAGCCAAAAAATCAAGTGTTTTATTCATAAATGACCATTCAGAGAATCAAATGCCTTTTCAAAATCTAACAGCATAAGTAACCCTGGGATATCTTCCTATTAAATAATAAACAAGTCTTGTGCACTCTCCAATGTATCTGCCCTTAATAAAACCTTGCTGTGTTTCACTTATAATGTCATTAAGAAAGGATTTGATTCTATTTGCAATAGAGGCAAATGCTATTTTTGCATCTACATTTAAAAGTGTTATTGGCATCCAGTTTTTTTAAAAGATATTTATTTTTCCCTTCTTTTGGTAAACATGTTATATGACCCTGTGTCTGACTTACCTAGAGAAATCCATGTTCTAAGCTTTAGTTAAATGATTTAACAATGAAGTCCCGAAGATCTGCCCAGAAAAAAGGACAAGGTGCGATAAGGGGTTAATTTTGCCTAAGATTCCAGTGGTTTTCTAAGTTGCAACTCAAGATTTTCTTTCATGTTAGTTTCAAAGTTGAGATCCCATTTACTGAAAAAATACAAAAGATAGAACCAATGACGTCATAATAGGTACAGGTCTGACGTCATGAAAAGGCTACTTTTGAGGATTTTCATAGAAATATACCGAATTTGGCAGATTTTCGAACAATTTTCCTGACCGGAAATTCAAGAACCAATTAGATAATTTACCAACTTATTGGTACAAATGAATTGAACATCTCTTATAAATATTTTTGTGGTTCTTGCATGTGCTCTATATTTCCTATACAGAAAAAGTTGTCACAAATGATCAAATTTGTCATTTTTCGACAATATACCTTCAATTTGACCCTTCTTCTACAGTCAAAAAACTCAATAATCATACATCAATACTCGAGAAATGTTACAGTTTACTGAGAAGCCATACCCATAGAACATTTCAATGAGAAAATTCTGTGAATTCAACCAAATTTATTTTTCAGGCCAAATAAGGCCCTTACCGCCCCCACTCCTTTGTAGAACCAGTAGTAAATCAATTTTAACCAGGAGATTTCCCATTTTTAATATTCTTTTAAGAAAAGAGGCACTCAATTTGTGTCAGTTCCCCCTCCATCAGATGTTTTTGTTCCTCTATATTGGTTATGTGGGTTAAAAAAATAAATTGTCATGCTCTTGGTTCTTTTTATTTCCGTGCTTGTAGCTGTCTCACGTCCTTGTCTTGTTTTTTGTTTTTCTCTGTTGCCGTTTTTGCCATGTCTTCGGATTTCGATTTTTGTAGTCTTCGCTTCCCTTGTTCCTTCGGTATTCTACTGCCGTTGTTTCGATAGTGGATTTGCAGAGGAATATAATTTTTCATATTTTTTTTTGTTCGTTTGAAATTTGAAATTGATCTGTATTTTCCTCATTTTCTTCACTTATTAATTTTGGAATGATTTTCTCATTATAATGCCCTTTTTCCAAATTGCAAAAATAATTGTATCATTTTCCCCTTTTGTCTTGTTTGTGTTTTTCCTGTGTAGTTCCCTTACAGTTTGTAGCATGAGATTATAATTTTCAGCTATTGTAGATGGTTCGTGTTATCCTTTTTATTTCATTTGCATTAAACATTGATTCAGTGTTGGTGTGCACGCTAGGTTCCTACCGTAATATACATTTTTAAATGGATATTTGCTTTCATGTAGTTCATTAAAATACAAGAGCTGTCGCCAAATGGCAACCAGGTATATTGCCACTCAATGAGCCTTGGATAAAAAAAAATCATGTTTTCATTATATTCCGTACATGTAAGTTAGTCCCAAGCTTCGTCAAACAGGAAGCACGCATCTGACAGGACTTAAAATTAGACATTCCTTACATCTAAGTACATAGAGATTGTAAACCAATCTCGAAATGAATCCCTTTTGTATAAGCTGAGAAAGATGCGACGAAAAATTCATGTTTTTACTTTTTTTCGTAACTAAGTCAACATTTCGTCAAAATGGGACGTTCCTTACACCTAACTATATAAAGGATGCAAACTTACTTTGCAATGAATCCCTCTTGTAGAAGCTGAGAAAAATTTCACAGACATAATTTTCGGACGGACGGATGGAACAATGGCAGTAGAATACCGAAGAAAACAAAGAAGTGCAATTTACAAAAATCGAAGTCCAAAGACATGGCAAAAACGAGAACACAGAAAACAATGTGACGTTAGAAACAGAAACCAATGACGCTAGACAGATACAAAGCACAGAAATCACAAAACTGAAAACAAAAGCACTCACACTGTGAACTCCAGTAAAACTGAGAATGACACCAGGTGCTCCGGAAGGGAAAGCATATCCTGCTCTGTTAACAGCACCCGTCAAACTGTGAGTGAGTCAATCCAGGAAAATGTAAAAATCAGTAGTTAAATACGAAAACTCGTAAATCTAGCTGAAAATGTCCACTTTCATTTGGGACACTGACACGTCATATCTTTCAATGATGTTATGGTGACGGCCATTGAATTTCTTGTGGGATGAAATTAACGAAGTTGAACAAATCCCTAACTAAGCAGCTTTTGGGACAGTGTTTTTGCTCTGTTAAAAAATCACTGTACAAATAACAAAATACCGAAGTTACTTGTTAGTTTATTTTCTGCATATGCGCATTTCGACAACCTACACGGTCGGCAGTAACGAATTAATTGTAAAATGTACACTTCATATGCTGGAGAGGTAGGTATACTGCTGCTAAGAAAGGGAAAGTTCACTATTGGGAAATTTAAATCATCACGCTTGTCATATAGCTTGGATTTCAAACGTCCATCTTCGTCAATATACAATAAAAGATCTAGGTATGACGCTGAAGTAGGTGTATCAGCTGTTTCTTTAATATCAAGCTCATTGGGCAGCTCATTGGGATAGATCTGATGTAAATACTCCTTAAATTTAGGATTATTGAGAGAAAGTACATCGTCTATGTAGCGGAAGCGGAAATTAAAGGACTGGGCTAAATGTTTTTGTTTTCCTTGTGTAAGCCCTCGTAAAAACTTGGCATCGTACGAGTAAAGGAAAAGGTCAGCTAAAAGCGGCGCACTGTTAGTTCCCATAGGAATCCCTATGGTCTGTTGGAAAACACGACCTCTGAATTCGACAACGGACTGACGGACGAACAGACGGACAAGGTGAATCCAGTATACTCCACTCCTATCAAGTGGGGGTATAATATGACATATATTAATGAAATTGAAGTTTTTTTTTCATTTATATTTGTGTTCACATCAAGAACATTCTTTTTAAATTACTTGAAGCACTTTTGTCATTTATAGCTTTAAATAAAAATTTAAATAATCCATTTCTCTAATTTCTCTCATGTTTTGACGTTTCCTGAACAGTGTGAAAAATACGTTTCTCGTCTTTTGAAGAATGTTGTATTCGACAAGTGATTAGATGGAATTCAAATATGACGTGAAATATGTTTGCCGTTTTCGCACTTTACCATTGTGACGTCATAATAAAGGTGGCCATGCCTAATAACATCATGCTCATAGAACACATGTATTTTGGATCTGCAGAAAAGAGGATAATGTTTTTGTCAAAAGAATCCTTGAAATCAGGTGAGGAATAAAATCCATACCGGTATCTCGTGAAAATCATTTCTTCATTCTCAAAAGTAAAATTTTAAAATATTTTAAACGCTCGGCAAGCATCGAATTAAAGATTTTGTCTCTAGGGTAGAAATGTCGTTTTTCACGCGATACGGGTTAAAGATTTTGTCTCTAGGGTAGAAATGTCGTTTTTCACGCGATACGGGTGTGGATTCTATATACTTAGTTAAATATAATCATCGATAATGTTACCCTAAATATATTTACAAATATCCTAAAAAAATATCAACAATCCCTAAAATAAAAATGAAATAATCCAAATACCTCAAGAAACGGATTTGCATATGCTTTAATAGCTTGAAAACAGATTTAATATTGCTGTTTTTTAATAAGAACGGCAGTAGAATTTCGAAGCAACAAGGGAAGAGATGATCACGAAAATCGAAGTCAAAAACAGGACAAAGACGGCAACAGAGAAAAACAAAGATAAAACAAGAACGAGAGACAACTACAAATAGTGTGAACTCCCATGAAAACCGGGAGTCGCATCAGGTGATCAGGAAGGGTAAGCATGCCCTGGTTTAGATTTAATATAATTAATCTAAACCTCTAATACAAAACGTGTAAATAATCAATGATAAAAGATAACTTAATGACAAAAAGACTGGCCAACGAATTCAAAAACTCTTCATGACTTCAAGATGCCGAACAACTCAACGAAAAAAGGCGTCATGTTTGACTCTATGTTGTAGAAATTGAAAAGCAAAGATATGAGCAATTCATTTTCTACATTTTACTACGCCTTTCTCATAAACATTCAATCAACATCATTAAAACATTTGTAGTAAATTGTAGTTTTGCCATTTCCACAACATATGTTTCTTCAGTGCATAGAAAAAAATAATATTTGGAAGTCAAAAGACAAACGAAAGAGCTGATACAGTAAAAACACTCGATAGGACCAAAATTCGCTAATGATGGAGCTTTTTTGAAAAAGATATTTAATTATTGCCCCTTCAAAAAAGAAATTTTAATCATGCTACGGAATGTCAAGAAAATAATTAAATTCCCTTATAAGTATAGAAATGTCTAATTCAGTGCTGAACATCTTTAAATAACAAAATATCGAAGTTACTGACATCATTTGTATAGTTTGCTTGTTTTCTTGAACTGCTTATGTGCCTTCCTGTGTTTCCACTATCCATTTTCGTTTTCAATCAAAACATGATTTTTTTTCTTTTTCACCAGCAATTCTACAAATGATAACACATAATAAGAATATATAGTCTCAAAACTGCAAATACGATGTTGAATTGTGAGCATTTGCACTGAACAAAAAATCTAAAAAACTGTTTTACATATCTTTATTCATACATGTAGTCATGTTAAAATAAATTGTCCTCTGCGAAATATCTTTTTTCAGCTGAGAAAAAAGACTAATAAATTACGTTTATGCTCCTGTTCTTGCAACAGCTATTCCTCCGCCGTCTATTTCAAATTCAGCAAAACCATTTTGAACCACTGCATTAAGATTTCCCCAGTTAGACGAATCATGTATGCTTGTTCCAAAAACCGACACAGACGTTGCACCTGAATCAAGAGCTATAATAACTCTTATTTTCTTACCACTGTCTTCTGTCAGCTTTGTTTGTGGGGACACTATATAAAAATTACTAGCATAGCCGTTTCCAACCTGCAAAATATATGGAATTTTTTGTTACAAATTTATTAAAAACAATTGTAAATATATACTATTTTATTATTTTTGAAAATTATTTTCAAATACCTTTTGTATACATATAGAGACTTATTTGATAAATGTATAATTAATACCTGAAAGAATATAAAAAATCGGATTTTTTTTTATGTATATAAGAAATTCCGTCTCATCTGGATCATATTGCAACGACAAGGTAGAAACATCGAAGATCTTAGTTTCAAATCTTACTACATGTTTCTTGCATGATTTTCAATGTCTCGAAAAGTTTAATTCTTATTGAAAGCCCTCGTTTATTTTGACACACTTTCCCATTAGGACGTTACAATAACTTTCATCATAATTGTTATTGAATCATAAAAATATAAAGTTCTGATTGGTCATTTTCCCAGTAAAGACGAGTCCTTTTACCTCGGCCTTCTTACCTCGATAATAACCATTAGACTGCATTTCATTTGCGCACTTTTTAATCTTTCATTTGCGCACAAATTTTCTTTCATTTGCGCATATTCATTTTGTTTGCACCTTTTTAACATACATCCAAAAGTTAAATGTCTGTAAAATGTCATGAGTTTAGAAAAAAATCAGCAACTTCAACTGAGTGCACAATACAAAAATGAACCACGTAGTATCGTTAAATTGCTTTAGTTTAGCTTTTCTAGAGATCGGTTAGGTTGATACTGTTTTGTTATAAACGATGAACAGTCTGCAGACTAAGTTGCCGTGTCCAAAATTCAACCAGAGTCTTTATTTCAGCCGTCTTTACGGGCAAATACTCCTTCATTTAGAATCATATGGAACAATGCAAGATTCGCGTAGAACAACCAATGACCATAATCCTTTCACAGGCATTTCAATGAACGGTTCTACACACAGCAAATATTCTTTCTTTGTATTTCGATGTTATTTTACATATTCAGACGACAACTTACACCAAGAAATATGGAAGCGAAGCCAAGACAGTACCTCGACACGAACAGAGAATGAAAATTGATTAAATGATTAAAACATACGAAAAACAAGGGGTTCAGAGTTAATTTTTTTTTTTGAAAAGACACTCTATTTCCACTTTCAAATGGTAAGCAGAGGTCAAAGAACCAATGTCCAGCTTACGGAAAAGGTAGATTCAGCTAAAAACAAAACAAAGAAATGTGCAAATATGAAATAACAAAATGTGCGCAAATGAAATGTAAAATGTGCGCAAATAATATGCAAAAATGCGCAAATGAAATGCACCGAACAATTTATGGAGAAATGAGATATCTATGAAGAAAACATTTTGTAGCAACTGCTTATTATATTCCTACCAATTATTTCAAAATACATATGTTGTTTTTTTGTCTTAAAACTACTTCTCAAAACCTCGCCAGAATTCTAATTAAGTTTTAATTATTCATACGTACATTCATGCTTCCGCCTATTGAAGTAATATATTTTTCTCCTTCTTGCTGGCTCATTTCTACCAATTTAAGTTTATGAAGTGTGCTGAATGTACCAGGTTCCACTCTAACGATACATGTACTGAAATAACATAACATGATATTATTATTTATAACAATACAATACAACAACTTGGTTTCAACTGTTTCAGCTAAGGTAATAGTTCAGAAAATAAGACCCCTATGCTGCTTTAATATCAATTAGTCAAGTTTTTTATTTAGAAATAAGTTGTCGAAATGACCATATGCAGAAAAAATTTACAGTAACTTCGGTATTTCGTTATTAGCTAACTTTTATTTTATGGCTACAGAATAAATTGTTGAAATGTTATTTTCCATACATGGTTCGAAAAACTTTGACTGAACTGAAGACACATAAGTTGTTGAAATGATCATCTGCAGAAATACAATTTTACTGACACTTTGTGAAGTTTTTTTCTGATAATTAATATTCTCCTTTTTAATTGTTTACTTTCAAGTTGTAACGCAGAACTCAACACTATGGGTCGTCAAATATCAATATTACGACGTTTTATAACGAAGTGACTTAACAACAAGATAATCCAATAAACCAGGAGTTTTATATTGTTCCTGACTATACCACATATACATGTACTCATCTAGTTTGACGTTATACATAAATGGAAGACGCACAATACAATATATATTGTAGAAAATATAAATTTAACCAAGAAGATTAAGTTTGGCTAACTTTTTCATGTCTATAGTGACAATTAACAATGAAAGGATATGGCGCCAATGAACCCGAGGCAAAGTCTCTGCAAATAAACTCTAAAACAAGCATATAACAACGTTTTTATGGTTGTTAGTCATCCTGAAGTGTAAATATATATAGGACTTACTTGTCCGGAGTTTTTATCTGTCCTCCCATCGCACCAATAGCTTGGTACTGAACTGAATATGGTGTAACTGTTATTCTACCCTTCTGATCACGATTAGTAAAATCATTGTTTCTTGTACAAGTGTAATGATAGGTTCCAACATTGCTGATTTGTCTTAAATCAAGATCATAGTAAGGGCCAGAATCATCAAGTTGAGACAACTCTCCACCAAAGGCTCCTGTTAAAAAATACTAAATATTTGACTATTTTTTTAAACATTTATCGAAACATTTTTTGGATCGATGTAGAAGTGCATTTTCTTTATACATGGATATAATATGCACTACTAGCCAGACATAAAATGTCAGGTAAAACATACATTTCGTTGTAAACGTTTGTCTTTTGTCTAATTTTTGTTTTTGTTTTTTGTTTTTGTTTTTTTTTGTGTAATTCCCTTGCAGATTGCAGCGTGTAATTGTAATTTTCATCCATTGTAGATGTTTCCTGTTTTCCCTTTTATTACATTTATTAATGAAATTTCTCAATAATTGTCTTTGTAATGGTTATAGCTGTGAAATTACTGATATTTATGGCCATTTGAAGTTTTTTTAATTCAAAATATTATGATATTGTTATCCCCCAAATGAGTCGGAGGTAAACAGGTGTGAGCCTATAATTGTGTCCAATGTTTAAAATTAATTCTTTTTGCAATTTATTTAACCAAGAAGTTTAAAACTCATTATTTTCTTAAACAAATACATTGAACATATACATCCCCATATCATTTGCAGTATATGTTATTTGTTAGATTTGAATACACACACATACTAGTATAGTACATTCAATTTTATTTGGGGTATATGCATATTTTTAGATTTTATGGATAGTATTGGCATGTAACCAATTTGTAACAACAAGAGGTCAAAGATTAACTGATTATGCTTGCCTGTACTCTGAACATGTGTACTTTCTACATCCCTGGTTTGATTGTATAACATCTTTTTACAGATTTTACAGCTAGTTAAACTTTTATATAACAATACTCGATTTACCAATTTTGCGGCATTATATAATTGATTTCGGAACTGTGGCAAGTTCAACCTACTATTAATATTTCAAAATTACTTTATTAGCAGGTTATCCATTTGGTGCATGTAATAAATTCCTCTTACAGCTTTTAAATGCCCTAATTTTTTTGTAAGGTAGTGTTTGAATGTTGCACTTGCTATTTCAAATTTGGTCGCACCTTAATTTTTATGGATTTTACATCAAGTTGCCCTTATTTTTAACAAATTGTATTAGCAAGAAACCAACTCTTGTTACATGAAATCCCATAATACATTTCAACTACTTATATACACATGTATATTGCATCTCTGATTTTTTTTTGTTTTACAATTTAATTTTTAGTAAAGAATTTTCCACAGTATTCTATTGATAAGAAAATCCCTTTTTCTGTATGAGATCCTTTTATAACCTCTGTATTCGTTAACTTTTCTCCGGTAAGCTTCCTTTGAAGAATGTGGTCATTGAGTGAGTAGTCTACCTGTATCGGGTTTATTCGTATGAATAACTAAATACCGAAGTTACTGTGAATTTATACTATAGGTAAACGGGACAGAAAAACTGGAGGTTTTAGAAGCCATAAACCGAATAAACCCTACCACTGGCTTTTATTAGTGCCGGTATCCGAGTTCCTTTCGTGCTGTACGTTTGTTTTTTTGTTTTTTGCTTTCTTGTGCAGTTCCCTGGCAGACTGTGACATTTAACTTTGATTCTAAGTCATTGTAGATGTTTCCTGCTACATTGTATTTCTTTGTGTGTAATGCTCCGTGGTGGTATGTGATATTATAATCATACTGCCATTGGATGAAGATGTTAGGGTAGATTTACACACGAGGTAAAAAAATTATCACCCGACACGAATTGAAGGGTGATAATTTTTTCACCGAGTGTGTTAATCGCTCTTACACAATATGATTTTTATTATACTGAATTCCGAGTTGCAAAAGCGTTAAAAACAATAACTAGAACAAGAACATTGAAAAAAATAATATTACAGGTCACATGGTTTTTATATTGTTTTTATACTCTTTCTCAAGTGGGAACAATAATCGGTAAACTTCGGTCGGAGCGGGTGTTAATTTTCAAGACTGGCAAACCTCGGGCTGAGCGGTTGTTGATTTTAGACATTAACACCCGTTGCTTAGTCAGAATTAACAAAAGCAGCTTGTCCAATGAAATTAATGGATAATGAAAGAAATTTGCATAAAGTATAATAAATGTTTTTAATATACAAATTGTCAGTGAAACAAAATACCAGTAGTCACTTTAGTAGCTTTGAGAATAATCAATTAACAAAGATAAAATTATTTACCTGGTCCATTAAAAGCAAGATTGACACCATCTCTCCTTGAAAATCCAAGAAAAGTTCCATTATCCAAATGCATAGGGTAGTTAACACCATAGTGGCCAACTTTTGGTGCTTGTCCAAACTGAACACCACTGCCTTCTCTGTAGACCTGGGGTCCGAGAAGAATAATGTTGCTTCTGTCAGTTCGTGCCCGTCCATTTCCTGCATTGTTTGGGTTATTAGAATTAGATCCGGTCCATCTACAAAGTTTAACATTAGGCGATATTAAAAGGGTAGTGATTAAAAGTCCAGAAAAGTTGGGACGTAACTTACATTCTGTACGTAATAGGGATATCGACAAGATATTCTGCTTGCATTCGTTAAATTAGCTTTGAGACCTAATGACATGAAAATTTTGCACACACACTGGCCTCTCACTGATACTGCCGATGTCTACTGAAACTTATGGTGATTCTTGACCAAAACCTTCGGGAGTTTTGAGCTTGATTTTTCTTCCGTAGTGCGACAGTGTTCTACCAGCAGACTAGGCTCCTTCAGTTAGACGCCAGTTAAGAAGCGAGAACCCCTTGACCCATCTTTCAAAATTACGTATTGTTTTTTTCCCTTCCTTTCAAGATTGTGGTCATGGTGTTAGTAGTCTGCCAGTATTAGGTTTTATTCGTATGTTTATTATACTATAGGGAAACGGGACAGATAAAAGGGATGTTTCGGTACCCATAAACCGGTTTAACCCTACCGCTGGCTTTTGCTAGTGCCAGTACCAAGTCCGACTGTTCAGAGTTCCTATCGTTGTCCATGTTTGTTTTTTGTCTTATTCGTTTTCTTCATGTATAGTTACTATAATCTTCAGCCATTGTACTTGTTTCCTGTTATCCATTTTTTACATTCATTTACCAAAACAGAAATTTACATGGACATTATTAGACAACGGCAGTAGGATACCGAAGGAACAAAGGATTGAAATTTATAAAAATCGAAGTCCAAATGCATGGCCAAAACGAGAACACAGAAAACAATGACGTTAGACATAAAACGATGACGTTAGACAGATACAAAGCGCAGAAATAGAAATCAAAACATTCAAAACAAAGGCACTCACAGTGTCAACTCCAGTGAAACTGAGAGTGACATCAGGTGCTCCGGAAGGGTAAGCATGTCCTGCTCTGTTAACAGCACCCGTCACACTGTGAGTGGGTCAATCCAAGAAAATGTCAAAGTCGGTAGTCAAATCCGGGAAGACGTGAATCTAGCTGAAAATGTCCACTTTCATTTGGGATACTGACACGTCATATCTTTCGATGATGTTATGGTGACGGTCATAGAATTTCTTGAGGGATAAAATTAACAAAGGTTGAACAAATCCCTGACTAAGCAGCTTTTGAGACAGTGTTTTTGCTCTGTTCAAAAAATCACTGTACAAGCTACACCTATAAGGTGAAGTTTTAATAGTACCTTTATGGTGAATATTTTGTCCCGTCTGGTGTAACCACTGCACTATCAAGTTTTGTTCTATGATGTCGTAATTCCGGGGAAATTCACACACAAGGAACCATATTTGAACATGCGTGAAATACAAGTTTCCCGTGAACTACCTTATAATGCAGCAGTGACACCACCCAGAAAAAGCACGAAGGTGAATTACATTAAATTCTATGAATGTTTGTCCCTCAGATAAGAGAAATGACAGTTACTTTTGTAAGAAGTAAATTTGATCCAGAAACAGTTTTTGTGCGTACTATTTAAAATGAATTCTGGGTTTTTTGCATATACAAATCTAGTGTATCCATTAAAGAACAAAAAAGGAGTCAATATGAATTATCAGAGTGCTTTTTGAAATGTGTATAGTGAAATTTCAAAAAAGAAAGAAACAAGATGTGTTTGTGAAACACTACATATGCCCCCAGATTCCGATTTTTACCCCTTTTTTACCCCTATGACCTTGACCTTCAACCTAATTTTTTGCATATTTATGTTTCTCTTGACTAGACCTATATACTTGCCAAGTATCAAAAGTCTACCTCATATAGTTCAAAAGTTATAGCCAAGGTTAAAGTTTCGGACGCACAGACAAACAGACAAACAGACAGACAGACAGGACAAAAACAATATGCCCCCCGATCCTCGATCTGGGGGCATAAAAATGCCATCACTTGAAGGCTTACGTAGTATACGACTCCAAAACATTACCCTTTCGTAAATCTGTAGACTTAAGCTGACTTCTTGAATTGTGTCTTGTGCGATGAGAATTCCCTCTAACTCATTAAAATTTCAAAAAAAAATATGAAAAATATATAAGAATTTTTTATCTTTGTGACTGGCGAACACCAACAAAAAATTACTCATACTTACTGAATATGTATGTAGTCTCCAACACCGGCTTCTATTTTATTGGGTACAAAGTCATACTCAACAGAGGGGTATGTCTGTACAAGGTTACCTCTCTTTCCTCTGACATTCAAGTTATGGATAGTTTTACCTGCCGCTTCAGCTGGGGCGGGTCTGATAGCAAATGAAAATGACCTAAAATAACAAAATAAATTATTCAAATATATTGCAACGTGAAATGTTTACAGATTATTTCCTTTATTTTTCTAAACATAATTTGATGAAATCATGTACAGCAAAAAAGATATCAATTCATCATATACTTTTGAATTAGTATACATCAACTAGTTTAGTTAATCCAGCCATAATTTCGCTAACCCTATCCCGAATATACCACTTCCATTGGGATACTAGCTCTATTCCTACTCATACACTAATCCACAACCTTAACAAAGGTCTGCTATTATAAATGCGAAAAAGTCCATTCTTCAGTAGTGGAACCCCTAAAATAAAATATCGTCAAACATCTTTTAAAAGAATTATCAGTAAATAATTAAATACCTGTCCTGAAACGTCCTTCCATATTGTGCTAGGTTGATAGCTAATCGTAGTTTCATGTTCAAGTCGGCGAAAAGCTTGACCTGTGGGTTACCACGCAGAAAATATCCTCTTCTTATACCATCTCTCCTTGAAGCAAAGCCATATTTTTGATGAAAGCCTTCAATTTTGTTTGGGTTACTCTCTGATCCTGTTGCCCAAGAATCATAATCATTTGTTGAAATATTATATCTATAATAAAAAAGGACCATCAAAAGTATGTGATAGGTGTGACAAACAAAATATTTTTATCTAAAGATATCCTTCTGGAAAATTCAAAAACATGCAGAAAATGAAACTCTTTTCTCGTCATGTGTACAACTCGACGATGTGCTTAAAATTTCAAGATTTAATTGTATCTTGTTTGGAATCACCAGAATACCCTACATTACCATCCTAGCATTACATATAATACGTAAAATTTGAGGCTGATACTTAGTTCCTTACCACTTTGCTCTTTGGTGGCATGCAAAAAATATTCTAGTTTAATTAATGAAATTAAACAACTTCTGTTTACCATCACATAAAAAACGACATCTCCAATTCCAAATATTTTTTCTTCATTTTTTTTTCACTTGCCACTTGTAGTTTTTCCCATTTCCGTATTTTTTATCATTTTTTCCTATTTCTCATACTTCGACCCTTGTCTCCACTTTCCCTAAACCGTGTCACCCCTCCCCCCCCCTCATTAACATAATTTAAATTTGGGTAATGAAATTCCAATGATAAAACACATTTCCTTACCTCATTCTAAGAACACACTGTTCATGGTTTATATTTTGTGGAATTGTCCAGTTGTATACATTTGGCTGTCCACCAAGGCCGTTACCATTATGATTGTCACGGGAGAATTCAGTTTCTCTGCAGTCAGGGGCAGGTATTCCATGAGCTGGAATTTCAGTCCATGTTGCAGTATGTCCTTCATGATTAAATGCCTGAATTGATAAGATAAGCATAGAATTATAATTAAAGGTAGAACAGAGTGAATTTACAAGAAATCTGAATATATCATTGGATTTTACTAATCCTCTAAAATTCGTTTTTCTTATAATCTTATTCAGTTTGGGTAACGGGTAAATCAACGGCAGTAGAATACCGAAGGAACAAGGGAAGCGATGCCTACAAAAATCGAAGTCCAAAGACATGGCAAAAACGGTAACAGATAAAACAAAGACAAAACTAGGACGTGAGACAGCTACAATGCACGGAAATAAAAAGATAACATTAAGAACTAAGGCACTCATAGGGTGAACTCCCATGAAAACCGGGAGTGACATCAGGTGCTCCGGAAGGGTAAGCATGTCCTGCTCCACTAGCGACACCCGTCACACTATCAGTGAGGTAAATATTGTTTTGAAAGTTCTGATTTGAGGCTGATTGGAATTACCATTTTCTAACCCTTAGACAAAACCAATAAAAATCCATGGTACATGTTACTTCTCTAACCCTTAAACAGTACCAAGGTAAAAATTTGAAAAGCTGGTGTAAGTCTCTTGAGTATTCAACATTAACCAGGACAAACAAGTAGCACGAACATAATAACGAAGACAAAATTAAAATCTTACAGTATGATGTACAAGACAACACAAAAAACTAAAACCACCGACAGTGTGAACTCCAATAAAAACCGAGAGTGACATCAGGTGCTCCGGAAGGGTAAGCATGTCCTGCTCCGCTAGCGGCACCCGTCACACTATCAGTGAGTCAATCCGGGGTTGAGTCAAATCCGATTATGTCAAATCCGTGAAGACGTGAAAACTAGCTAAAAATGTCCGTTTTTATTTGGGACACAGACACGTCATATCTGTCAATGATGTCATGGTGACGGCCATAGAATTTCTGAAGGGATGAAAGTAACAAAGGCTGAACAAATCCCTGACTAAGCAGCTTTTGGGACAGTGTTTTTGCTCTAACTAAAAAGTCACTGTATAAACTGAATGCCCGACAGTAACGAATCAACTGTGAAATGTACACTCCATAGGCTGGAGAGGTAGGTATATTGCTGCTCAGAAAGGGAAAGTTCACAATTGGGAAGTTAAAATCATCACGTTTGTCATACAGCTTAGATTTCAAACGTCCATTTTCGTCAATGTAAATTAAAAGATCTAAATACGAAGCTGAGGTAGGTGTATCGGTAGTCTCTTTAATTTCAAGCTCATTGGGATAGATCTGGTGTAAATATTCCTTGAATTTTGGATTATTAAGAGAAAGTACATCGTCTATGAGACTATATACGAGACTATACCGACATCGAGAAGTTAATTTTATATTGAAGACTTATTAATGATGAGCATTAGGTGAATGATGTTTTATCTACTTTGTATCGCTCCTTCGCATTAAAATCTACTTAAAACTTCTTATGTGCAGAAGTTCCTGGTACATTTTAAAGTAGTTAATAGTTTGTTTCTTTCAATTGGCATTTATTAATTCAATGGGTCGGAATCTATTTCGTTTTCTTTTTACTGACATTTAGGCACATATATACTTTCGGCTACGAAGAGTTCCTCAACGTTCCGAATTGAAATCAATAACAAAAAAATCGTCTTAAATATTGTTTTCCAGTCATTACGATAATTTCTCGAATGAGATACAATTAAAATTTCACGTATCTTCACTTTCTTGACCCAAAATTTAAAAAATCTGGAAAGTTAATAATCAAGTCTTCATAAATCTCTCCCAAAAGGTTCTCATACTTCACCTTGATTTCATGATATAAGGATAACGATAGCGCTTATATAAGTGTAAAATTGTATATCATAATTTTCACGAACAAGTCAACAATACTTGGATCATTCATTTCAAGTATATCAAAGCAGAAAATCTCATTACCTGACAGTCTGCCTCATTATTAGGAATGTCGAAATCGCCATAAAAATTTTTCATCACTTCATCAGGTATAACACATTCCCAGCGTGACTTTACATTCTGACTTTCACTTTTGTAGTAGGGACACCTGCTGACGTCATTAGTCATAACAGCAATATCCTGAATAAAGTATGAAAAAGAAAAAAAAATAATAATTTTTGTTACACAAGATGGTACCCGCTGTTGAACAACAAAGCAAATGTGAATAAAGTAACAACAGTCAATCTTATTTTATGTTACTGTGCTGGATGAAAATAGAAGAAAATATGTTTATCTTGTGTATTATGGTAAATCCTGAATTGACTGTGGCATTTCAAATACCATATATATTTATGTGTATGCAATAGTTTGTTTGTGTTTGTGTGTTTTTCTGTTGGGGTGTTAATCTTTTTTTTTCTATCTATTTTTGTTTGTTTGTTGTTTGTCTTTTAACACTTGGTCACTTGTTTTTTGGGGGGGTTTTGTTGTCATATTTTTGTAGATAATTCAATATTTTATTTTCCTAGATATTAAATTTGCATGTTATTCTTATACTAAGATTTTACTAACCTTCCAAGGAGAAGAGTGCCAGTAGGGGTAATAATCTCTTTCTTCTTGACATTCATATCCATATCTATTCCCATTTGCATTTTGTCGTGTAAATTTTGCATGCACGTTTTTAGCTCGTCTCCCTAAGAACTAAGAAATTAAAAAAAAACACATATAAAATAAAATGCATTTAAAAACTATGAAAATGTAAATTGGGAGTATAATCTTTTTGTTACATCTACCAAGAACTTGTAGCTCATTGACTTTCTATCTATGATCGACTGGTTTTAACTCATACATTGCATATTTTTATTATTTTTTTATTTAATCAGCATTCGATTCACCTCTAATGAAATTTTATGAAACTTAAATAGAGCTGAATCGAATTAAACAACTAAGGGAAGGTCCTAGCTGCGGAACTGTAGCTTTTATGGTCCTTGTGCTGATTTTTTTATAGTCGCGGGTCCGCTAAATAAAAAAAATACAAGAGGGACCCGATAGAGCTACGGCGATAGACCAGAAACAGTTATATAAATATGTGCAGATTATGATGATAACCTGAGTACACTTTTATTGTTGCATGTCATGTACATTTGTTATGTATTTGTTATGGGGAGACTTTGTATTTACACGATATTACTAGTATAAATAATATAAAAATATTTAAAATAAAACGCAACCAAACATTTGTGAATATGTTGAAAAATATAAATTCGGGGTATAATTTATATTGATAATCTTTTATTTTATGAAAGGATATGGAGTAAAATGAACATGAGACCACAGCACATATGTTAACTGTTTACATCTTCCAATGTCTTGTAGTTCTTTGACTTTGATCTATGTCCTTTGTCAATCGCCATATGGGTGCAATATACGAACGCTCGTGATAAATTACTGTTAAGAATAGTACCATCAATGAAGAAACACAACTGAATTGATACCACACTTGAAGCAATTTTACTAAACAATTCTTTTCGTCGTTGCTGAATATATTATACTTCGCATGAATTTGGTTAACCGTGAGGGTGGTATTTTGGTATACCACCCCTCTGGTGAGTATACTACCCTTCTGTCTAGTATACCACCCACTCTAATTGTACAGTGACGTTAAATTGATGTTACTTGAAGAAGTAATACAGTAAAGATGTTCAGTATAATGTAGCAGGGATTCTGCTACGAGAATTGTCACGATGTGACTGAAGATGTTCAACACGTTGTGTTGCACACTGGCGATGATGCCGAAACGACAGGCGATGACAGACGACTTGTCACCGGGCCTGATATACTCCTGGACTGGGTAATCCAATGGCGGAACTAACTCATAAGCTGGTAGAGCGAGTACAAACGCTGAATTTCAGTATGGAATTTTATTTTACAAACTTAGTTGGGTGTTGTCAGTTTGATATGCTGACTCCAACTGAAGTATAAAACTTCAGTCAAACAAATTGCCGAATTCTTACATAACAATGATTGATTTTGAATTAACAAAGAAATTAAATATTAAGCACTTTTAGATTAACAATAATAGATAATTGAAAACAGATTAATGTCATTATACATGTACGAGACGAAACTGATAGAAAATGTCATTGTAGATAGAAACCTGTAAACGGATTATTTTATAAGAAATTGTCAAATAAACTAATAAATTGATTTTAACACTTTAAGAAAACGAAATAATCCCTAGAAAAATGTCTAACACAATGTGGGGTTGTCGGACAGATTCGCGTAATTGAATAAAGAGAATACAATACAACAATTAATTAGAAAACTCAATTGCCAAAAGATAGAAACACAAATTACTAAACGATTAAAAATATGAAATTATAAATCCAAATGTCCGAAATTATGAAACACAAAATTCACTAATTTTTCCGCTGTCACAATAATATAACACATGCTGCCTTTAATTTCGAATGCTATACTAGATTAACACACTCAGAAAAGAATATGACCCTCGACTACCGTCTCGGGTGATATACTTCCTTCATGTGGTAATCTAGTATACCATCCTTAATTACTGGCAGTATGTATATAATCACATGGTGTTTATGTGTAACTGACTAATCTTAAATTCTTACACTTGTAGCTGTAAACAGGCCTTTATTTCTGATTCTCTTAGCACAGGTCCTATAGTAATTCTGGTCCTCGTTCATTCCATATTCAAAATCAGTATTGCAATCAAAATTTCTGCAATCTTCATTATCTACTGGAATCGTACTACAATATATAGGATATGGAATAATTAATTCACAATTAATGACTAGTATTAAGCGCTACCCAATATAAGATGTCAATTATTTCGTCGCACTACTATATTGTTGATACTTACAAAAAGCCGAAATGGAGACATTATTATATCTGGAACACGACAGGTGAATGTACCCTTGTACGAAATTAGTGTAACGCAAAAATATGAAATGTTGCAAAAACTTCAAAGCACACGAATATTATAAAACTATATTTACCATGTATAGATTTTGTCTCATGTGTATTTACTACATATCCTTTTATTGTTAATAAATTGAAATCATTTTAAAAAAAGAAAAATAGAGTGAAAAAGTACAAGTGACATAGTCTCAAAAACGCAGGATTAAAATAAGATAATAAAACTGAGAAAACCATTATGTTACAGTAATCGTTTTGCGATATGGTGGTTTCAACAACTGTTTGACTAAAACGATATTGCTTTGTTTTATTAAGTTTTATTTATTTATTTATTTCATATGTTCTTTGCCGGCTTGTTTACTTGTGGTGTGAACAGTTAAGTAATCGTAATCGTAAGAATAATGCTATATCCTCTATCTGACTTGATCACTTAATCGCCGGACCTTCGACAAAAGATCATTAAATCGTTTGGAGTCAGCTTATTCAATTACTTAGGCGGAAATTTAATATAAAGCCAGAAAATATAGTCACCTCAAAAACCTTTTCAAATTATTTTTCTTGCCTATTTCTGTTCAGTGTGCAAATAAGGGGACAATTTTCGTATATATATAAAAAGGTGCTCTAAATGTTAACAATTGCATGGAAAATATACTTATTCCGGTACATTTTGTATATGCATGAAATCATTATGCTAAACTCCTCACAGGAAGGGATTTTGGTGGAAGCTGTATACTGAGGGTACATAACTTAATTTGTCAGTTGGTAATGGGTCTGTAGCTGGCATGTCAGTTAACTGCTAGTAGTCTTTTGTGATTTCATGTTTATGTCCGTATATTTAGGTCTATCAGTTTAATTTTTCACAATTGACTCAGTCCTGTTGCTAACTGAATTTTACTGTTGTTACTATTGTATTTTTATTTATCACATTGGCTAGGGGGAAGGTTTGGGCCCAATAAAACTAGTTTGACCCCGCCGCAGCAGGTTTGCGCCTGTCCTAAGTCAGGAAATTTATAAAGCCTTTGTGTGTCTTGTCTGTTTTCTAGTTAGTTTACTTTATGTCTATATGAGTCTAGGATGATGTTTAATTCACTGAACTTGATTACTCTTTATTTGGGGGCTAACTCCGACCTGCCGTTGGGTGTGGGGTTTCCTCACCGTTCACTGAAGATCTAATGGTGGCTTTGAGTTGTTATCACTCCCCTTTGGGTCGTTGTCTCTTTGACACATTCCCCGTTCCCTTCTTTTTTCTATTCTTGATTGAAACTTGAACAAAGAGCCTTCAATTTGGAATGTTTATATGACGAAGTTGACAGTACATTGATTTCCATGACATCTTTGTAAACTCTATTTTACGTTCTAAGATTCTCATTAACATGCATGTAAATACTTAAATGGCATGGTTTTTCAAGATGTCTTCATAAAATTGCTAACCTAATGAGTAAATAAACTGAATGGGTAAGGACAACCGATTGTTAATAAGAAATACATACTCTGTTGTTGCTCCATCTCTGACCAAGTCTCCACACATATACTGTATAACTAACTCACAGTTATTGTTTGGACCTGCACATGAATGCTGGTTTGTCCTGCAAACATCATTGAAATTTATTTTTATTAATACAACAACACAATAATCTGATTTTCTTATAATAAAAAACTTTTTGTTTGGTTCTAAAGCAGTTTTGCATGGCTGTCTGGTGATAATCATCTCATTTAAGCCATTTGACAAGTAAAGTCATGTCGTATCACATGGAAAAGTAGTAGCTCTTTAGAAAATTGGGTTTAATTTATTTCTATCTGATTTTGCACCAATATTGAATTCTCATATTTTTTCTAATATGGTTCCAACATTGAGCATTCCTGAAGTAAAAACTACTCAATACTGGATATTTCTCTTAGTTTATACTCTCTTTCAGTGATCAAAATCGAATTTAACAGCATAACAGCAGATACATAGAATATACAATGTATATCATGTAAACTGCGTTTTTCTTCTTTTTTTTCTTTTTCTTTCTTTTTTTTTTTNGGGGGGGGGGGGGGGGGGGGGGGGTGGCACAGCTATTTAAATTCATGTGTCTTCACTTGAAAACTAAAACAGTCAATTAGAAAATTACTGATGGAATGTAATAATTGTAATTTAACCTTCTAATCGAGAGACTCTCAAGAGCCTGTATCGTTCACCTGGACCATGGCTGACACAAAAGTCATTTCCAATATGGTCAAATGTTAAACTATGTTCCCTGCTGGAGGACACCTATGTCAATGCAAATTTGAAAGGGGCACCAGAGGACTTTTGTGATCAAGTTTAGTTCCAATTGGATTAGTGGTTTCAGAGAATGGGATCCAATATAAATTATCTTAATGCTGGCAGCCATATTGGATGAGGTGTGGTCCACCCGGATACCTTTATTGGAAGTTACCATCAATGTACCATTGTTTTCTAATCGGACAAGTTGTTTCAGAAAAGATCTTTAAATGTATTTGAATGTGTTATCTATTTCGACCCATTTCAGACCACCTATATAAAATTATTTGTTCTCCCTTATAATTTAGTTAATAATTATTGCAAAATCAAAACATTACAAGCACCTTTCAAAAAATATTTGGGCAGGGGTTCTCCTTATTAACTAGTGTTTACATATTTCTGAAAATAAAACATAAAATTTAGCAGAATACTTTTTTTTCTAAAATTTCAGTTTTCTTGTTTGGTTTCCATGGCAACCGAAAGTTCCACCATCCATTACAACCCATAACAGAACACCATACAAAAAGAATTTGGGCAGGGGTTCCCCTTAAAATCAAGGTAATACTTATTGCTGAAATTAAAACATTCAGTCCCCCTTTTCAAAAAATTGGGCAGGGGTTCCCCTTGTAATCTAGTTACATAGTGCTGAAATCATAAATGAAATGTCTAGAAGAATACTTTTTTTTCTAAAATTTAAGTTTTTTGGTCTGGTTTCCATGGTAACTCAGAGCTCCATCCATTAAAACCCAGATCAGACCACAATTAAAATAAAAATTTGGACAGGAGTAGTTCCTCTCAAAATTAGTAGGGTCCAATGTTTAAAATTTGTTCCCCATTGGCAGCCATCTTGGATGAGGTACCGACCTCTTGGATACCTTTTTGGATGGACCATCCAAGAACCATTATGGCCAAGTTTGGTTCAAATTGGACTAGCAGTTTCTGAGAAGATCTTTGAAAGTATTTTCCATAGGGTCCAATGTTAACTATGTTCCCCGCTGGCAGCCATCTTCGGTGAGGTACGGACCTGCCCCATACCTTTTTTGGAAGGGACCATCTAATGACCATTGTGGCTAAGTTTGGTTTTAATTGGTCTAGTAGTTTCTAAGAAAAAGATCTTTGAATGTATTTTCTAAAGTGTACAATGTTTAAACAATGTTTTCCGCTGATGGCCATTTTGGATGAAGTACGCACATGCAAGATACTTTTTTGGAAGGGACTATCTAAGGACCATTGTATCTAATTAGATTAGTAGTTTCTGAGAAGAAGATCTTTGAATGTCTTTTTCCATTGGGTCCCATGTTAAAACTATGTTCCTGCTGGCAGCCATCTTCGATGAGGAACGCACCTGCTGGAAACCTTTTCTGAATGAGACAATTTAAGGACCATTGTGACTAAGTTTGATTCTAATTGGGCTAGTAGTTTCTGGGAAGAAGATCTTTGAATGTCTTCTCCATAGGGTCTAATGTTAAAACTATGTGCCTGCTGGCATTCATCTTGGATGGGATACGGACATGTCGGATACCTTTTTTGGATGGGACCATCTAAGGACCATTGTGACTAAGTTGGTTATAATTGGACCAGTAGTTTCTGAAAAGAAGATCTTTGAATGTCTTTTCCCATAGGGTCCAATGTTAAAACTATTTTCCCCGCTTGCGGCCATTTTGGATGAGGTACGGACCTGCCGGATACCTTTTTTGGATTGAACTGTCTAAAGACTCTTGTTGCTAACTTTGATTTTTAATTGGACTAGAGATTTCTGAGAAGATCTTTGAATGAATTTTCCATAGGGTCCAATGTTAAAACTATTTTCCCCGCTGGCGCCCATCTTGGATGAGGTACGGACATTTCTGATACCTTTTTTGGAAGGAACCATCTAAGAACCATTGTGACTCAGTTTGGTTCTAATTTGACCAGTAGTTTCTGAGAGATGATCTTTGAATGTGTTTCCCCATAGGGTCCAATGTTAAAACTATGTTCCCCGCTGGCGGCCATCTTGGATGAGGTACGGACCTGTCGAATACAATTTTTAAAGGGGACTACCCAAGGACTATTGTGACTAAATTTAATTTCCAATCGGCCCAGTGATATTAGAGGAGAAGATCTTTGAATAGAAAGTTTACGACGGACGGACGACGGACGCCAAGTGATGACAAAAGCTCACCCTGGCATAGCCATGTAAGCAAAAAATTGGAAAAAGTTATCTCTCTCTATCTTGCATTATTTATAGAAGGCGTTTATATGTTAGGAAAGATGGACCTGAAATGCTTTTTATTCGCTTCAGAAATTAATTCACATTCATATTTTCTAATTTTTCATCAAATAACTAATACCGAAGTTACTGTGAATTTATTTTCTGCATATTCGCATTTCGACAACTAATGTCTCTTCAGTGCAGATAAAATCTAAAACTTTTGGAAGACCATAAAATCAAATATGTCAAAAAGCTGATATAGAGAACAAATACCCAATATGATCTAAATGTAAAGCCAAAATCAGTTAAGGACAGAGCTTTGCATGAGGGAGATACAAGTGTGATACTGGTAATGAAATGAACGGTTGGTCTTTGTGTTTCCCTTTTTTTTTGTCTGTAATTGCTTTGTTTTGGGTCGTTTTAACCTGGATATGGGGTGTTGTCTCCTTGACATTTAAGCCATTTCCTTTCTTTTTCATATTGATCATATTATATTTTTAACTAACAATTTTTACATATTGATTGCAAATGTTAGACAACTGAAAAAAATGAAAATGTCTAGTGTTCACACAGTACAAAGTATTTTATTCAGTGCACTTTGGGTTTTATCGGTATTTGAACTTTGAATATATGTCGCTTTTGTAATAAAACGCAAAACCCCCAAAAAGAATAAAATAAATAAAATTTATCAGATAATTTTGATTTTCATGCAAATGAGATACAATGAAGCAATGTTAAAGGCATTTACATTCTATTGCAAGATCAGCTTAAAACAATTTCAGGTACCGACATGTTTCGGATTTAACAATACGTCATTTGAGTGTTAAGATTAAAAATCAACGTAAAAATAAACGTAAACAAATTATAATGATGTAATTAATTCCAGGAATCAACAAGGGGACAATTAGATTAATGTGAAAATGTGACGTATCATGACTTTGAATGACAGTTAAATAATTGAAGGCATTTGAAAAAAAAAGTATTACACAATAAGATTTAGATCACATTTCATGGGCATTGTTACCATGCTAAAAATAAACATTGTTTCATTAAAATACATTCATTACGTTTTACGTTTAAGCCACACCCACATCATAGCAATTTAGTTCGCAATACAACCCCTATGTTTAATACCTAAGTAGTTCTACATTCTCCAAAACTCACCATTCAATTTGTAAAGTAGATCCAGCATAATAATAAAGTGATCCTACGTTGTTACCTCCCCTGTTGTTATTCTGTGAATTAAATAGTCTGAAAAATAGAAAATACATTTAGCAGGTTGTAAAGCAAATGTTTATCGGTGACTTTTTTGTCTTGTTTAATAAAAATAGCACATTAATCAGTATTAAATTACATAAAATATATCGATGTAATTATAAATTTAGTTACAGTCTACGGATTGCGATTTCGACAACTTATATCTCTTTTCTGCAGATCAAATCAATCGAAAAGAGGGTAGCCAATTTTTATGAGCATATCTGCCCTTACTTAATTATTAACTTTCAAACATTCTGTTTCAAAAGTTTTTTTTCGGGATTTACCCAATTTCTCGTAAACGTGTATTATTTTATTAAACTTGCAGTCTAAATCACTTACCTTTTATTATTTCGAACATTTCTCTGTTCTTCGTCCAATCTGTTGTTACCTCCCCTGAAAAATAAAACCACTTATTCAAATAGTTCAGAATATACCAACTTCTAGAAATGAAATGTATGTCTTTTTACAATTAATCTTACTATATTTTTGTGGTTTAAAATTATCAATCTTAGCAGTTGTGAACGTCGTTTTTGACTTCACAGGCGCAGACCAAGGATTTGGAGTAATAGGGGCACAATAAATAAAAATAGTCGAGTTTGGCAAGCCGAGACAATTTTTTAAAATAAGACAAGTTTTGGCTAAAAACCATAACTTACAAGATTTTTTCCATAATTTCGCCGTCAAATTTATTTATAAACGAGTTTCAATTACCTGGTATATCAGCATTATCTGGATGCTCAAAAATGTCTTATTGTAAAACAAAACCATTCTTTATTATCATAATTAATTTCAATTTCGAAACTGACAAAATGTGTTGCTTCATATAATAAATTGTTTTCTCAAAAGGATTTGTGGCGTAAAGGCAGATGAAAACTTTATTTCAGTTGTTAAAAAACGTACAGCTGTCGGCGAATGGTTTCACCTCGTAGGTGCTTGGTACCGGGTATTCGTTTAATGGTAGTTTGACATTCTGCATTATTTCGAACCGACGATAGATCTGTAGAAACGTATAATTACAAAAAACGAATACGATATTTCAAAAACGGTTAAAATTACATATTTATTAATTACTCAAAGGGTATTTACTGTTCAGATTTAATGTTGGATGGTATGAAGCATAAATAACCATAGAAATTAATAACTAAAAAGACACACAGAATTGTTAGATATTGGGGGTAGTATATATTTTTTTTCCTTTGTCCCCAGCAGGGACTTGTCCCTGTCCCCAGTTATTGTTGTATATTTCCTATTCTAAATTTGTCGACTTCTCCTTTTATTTTTTAAATATGAATGTGATATTTATTCATAGCAAAAAGTTCTTTAAGTACAATATGTCGTCTCATCATTTGTTCATATTAGCGGTTTTCCGGACAAGACACCCAGGAAATTAGTCAATATATGATAACAACATTTTATCGTATGATCATTATTTCTACGTTGTAGAATGGAATATTTGTAAATGCAATATGCAACAATAACGGAACATTGAATCGAACAGGCCCGCATTAAATTACTAGATTGATAAAATTTCTTCTTCAAACTCAAGAAAGTTTAGTTTAAATGAAATCTTACCTTGGATTGTGTAAGTAGATATCAGCAACTGCAATATGAACCAGCAAAATAAAGAACAATTTAGAGCGAAAGTTGCTCCTCATTTTCGAACTTCTTTAACTTTCAAATTCAAAAACTTTAGCGAATCTGCGATATTTTCTTAAACTACTGTTTAAATATTAGGTGCTTGATTGTGATTTGCTGGTCAAGTCCACTCTTAGAATTACCGAACTGTTCATTGGATAAGGAGATGTGTCAATCAGTGGATTATTTAAATGGACATATTATCCGTTCGACATATAAATTACTTTTACCAAATAACATATCCTTAATCTTAGCAAGAATTTAGAAGAAACCAGCAGAATTTCGAGGTAGGTTTTTTGCTCAATGTTTTAACTGATAATCTTTTGCATGCAATAACAAGAACAACGTATTTTCTTTTTACCGTTATTTATTAAATCAATTAATTTTCTAAAAAGCTACAAAAAATATTGTTTTCATTATTCAAAACAGAGACATATTCAAAAAGTATGTCTCTGTTCAAAATATTTTTTAATGAATGTAAATAAGATAGCATAACCCACGGTATATAACATATGATAAATTGGGGAAATGTATGAATATATTAATAAGCAGTTTCCCTTAATCAATAGTTGAGACTAATATTTTAAACTTACTTATCATATTTCCAGTTAAAGATAGGGTTTTGTTTTCCTATATCCAAAATAAATAATTAGGAATTTCATATCGTAATCTTTTTACTACTGAATACATCGGCAAACGAATACCGAAGCAAGAACAAGGAAAGGGGAAATTCTAAAATCATAAATCCAAAATCACGGCAATTCACAGCAACACGAACTGAGACAGTATGACAAAGACAAAACAAATAAACAAAAATGAACAAGAACGCCACAAAACTAAAGCACTAGCAATGTGAACCCCTATAAAAACTGAGGTATCATCAGGTGCTCAGGAAGGGTAAGCATGATCTGCTCCACATGTGGCACCCGTCACACTGCCAGTGAAAAGTCCGGTTTTGTCACAATCGGTGTTAGTCAGTCCGGTAACAAACTCTGGATCTACCTAAAAATATCTGTTCTCATTTGTGAAACAGAAACATTGTAATGGTCTGTCAAATTAGTAGTTTTAGTCGCATTTTTGGTTTCTATGACAATTATAGTTTTGTTTCAAAAGTTATGTCTGAACGTTATTCGTATACTATCTCTGTATATTTTTCCAAATGTACCTAACGTTAGTGTGCTTTATATTGACCTTTTTACCAGTCGGTGCCTAGTTATATTCCGATTGAAAATTTAACATTTTAATCAAATTAAAAATTTGGTAAATATATTAAAATGTGGTTTAACAGTACTTTTTGTAATTTTTTTTACAATGTGTCCATAAAAAGCCCTTTAAACAATTAATATTAAAATGTGGCCTCCAAATCGATTGAAATACCTACAAAAACACATAAAATGACGTTTCAGTTACATAATCAAGAAGTATACTTTCTTTTTGATAAAACACGATTCCACACATTGTACATGAAACTCAAAATCTCTTTTCATAAGTCAAATTATTTTTTCTGCCATTCCTGTTTGTCTCATCAGTCTGGGAATTGGTACCACAATCTAGAAATGTATCGTGACAATTTTTTGACCCCCAAATAATGTAATCCAACAAGTATGGCTTCTTCTCTAATCAATTCCGGTAAATAATCTTTCTAAATAACTTTCTACAAGTAGTTTTCACCGACACATATTTATTATTCCATAACTCCCAACAATTATTGATTCTTCATTAATGTCTTGCATTTCAGTAATTTGATTCGATGATTTTTTTATCTTAATAAACTTATGTCTGTAACGCTGATTTTGATTGGATCGCGTCAAAATTTCCAGTGGGTAAATCCATGATTTACCGTCGGAACCAATAGCAACGTAATGACGCAGATGAAAACAAAGCTTCCTGTAATTCTAAAATCGATTTAAAGCGGTTTTCTTTCTTTTTTTTCTTGGAATTGGGATTTGAATAGAGATAATCCGTAGCAAACTGTATTTTGGGATCTTCAGGAGTAAATCTAAGATTTTACAGTCGCAAACATCCGTCACCGGAATACTCTGTTTGCAACAGCAAAATCCATGATTTACCTCCTCAGATCCTAAAAGACAACATGGCTGTCTCTGAAATATCCCTCCCCGAATGAGGTTCGACAAATACTGAATCAAGACTACCGGGTATTTCATTCGAACGGTTAAAATATTATAACGATGGTTTTTCCAGTAAAATACCAAAATCCTCAGAATAAAGTACACTTTGAAGATTTAATAATCAAACTGTCATCGAAAGAGAACGAGGTTAAAATTAAATGATTTTTAGCTGGTACATAGCCAAGACTTTTCATGTTTCTTCTGTACAATTCGAGGAGTCAGCACTGCATAGAAATGTGTATTATAATATAGAAATACAATAAACAAACTTTTTTCGTGGTTTCTAAAAACTTTCTCATTAATTTATTGTTACAACTTTTACTAACTCGAAATCGCTGCGATGTGCCAGTGAAAGTTTCACAGTGATTGACATGAAAAGGACGCCAATAGAACCTTTGCTCATGAATTTACCACATGCTCTCGTTTGCGTCACTGAACCCGCCCTCGCTTTACGTCTATACATTGACATGTATCAATTGAGAATGATTTACTAGTTGCGACATGTATTGGCTTTAAGATATAAAATAAAGATTTTAAATATAACTAACATGTAATTGATTAATCTAACTCCAATTTATACCTTCCGGTGAATAGATTAGGATAGGTTAGTTTGAGTTGGAAGTGGAGATAAATTAAAAATTGTCGTCACAGCCAAACCATCGAATTGGTCATCTTGTACATGGCTATTTATCATTTTCTCTAGTCTAATTTTTAATCATTTATCATCGACTTCACATATATTTATACATTTTATACTTGTCTTGGTCGCAATGATGTTATTTACGATAAAATAAATTGAAGAGGGAAGATAACAGTTATATTTTGTGAATGAATAATTTGGGCGATTTTGTAAATGAAAAATTCAGTCTTGGTGCCAGTTCAAATAAATACGCTTATCACACTTGTTATGAAAATAGATAATTTGATTCTTTTTTTAAAATTTAATTTTATACAAATACGATAATTTGATGTGACATTTGATAAAGATAAATTAACTTGTTCTTGATGAAAATAAATATAATTTCAGATAACAGCGATTTCTTTTTACAAAACTGAGAAAAGGAACTAAACCTGGTTTACAGAAGTTTTGGTTAATTTCGCGCCGTAAAACCTACTTTACCGACCGGTAAAGCAGGTTTACCAATAAAAACTCATTGGAAGCGGAGGTTAACATGTATTAAATGTTGAAAACACCCATTGCCGGTCGGTAATAGGGGTTTTCTAGGCTAAACCAAGATTACTGACCCGGTAAACCGGGTTTTCCTGCGATGAACCCGGTTTACCTAAGTTTTGGTTAATTTCGCGTGCCAGATACATGTTTATCATATGTTTAGTAATAAATACAGACGTTTTGAATATGTGATACAGTGCATGACGTTCATTCCGTATTTACACTATGAGGTCATAACCTTTATCGCATACCCTTTATCGCATGGCTTACCCTTTATCGCATACCCTTTATCGCATGGCTTACCCTTTATCACATACCCTTTTTCGAATTTTTTTTTTCAATTTTACCTTTTTTATTAAAAAAAATTTTCGGGGGTTAAATTTTTTTTAGGGGGGCAATTTTTTTTTGGGGGGGGGGCAAAAAAAATTTTGGGGGGAGGATAACAAAGATTTGTTTGGGGTGAAATTGTCATGTGAGGATCAGTTAAAAAAATCTAGCAAACTTTTTCCTTTTACATGTTAGATTTAGTCAAAAACTTCTAGTCCTTTCCGTCCATTTTGAAATTTTCCTCTTCACATTTTCTCTTACCGATTTCAATTTTTAACAGTATTTTTCGGATTAGTAGTCCTCTGTTTAAATATATGATAAACTGTATAATACATGGCAAAATCCGTATCACATGCCGTATCATCCCTCGACCAAGATCAGCCCTCGGGCCAGAGGCCCTCGTGCTGATATTGGTAACTCGGGATGATACGGCGTGTGATATGGATTTTGCCATGTATTGGGATGATACGGCATGTGATACGGATTTTGCCATGTATTATTCCCTATATCATAGTTATTTCACTGTGTATCATCCGTACACAGGATGTAGGTACCAAGACTTGTTTTCGATTAAATTTTAGATTAATTTTCAATGATGGTTACCATTAGGGTACGTGGATCCAGTTAATAGCTACTTAGTAGCTGTACACAGGTTTACACTGGTACCCCCGTACACTAATGGTGTATTTCATTGAAATTTAAAACGAAAACCAGTCCTGATACCTATATTCTGTGTACGGTGATTTTTATCATTGGATATCTTAACAATACTTTAAGAGCATTTTATCTATATTTAGGCACGATGTTATTAAGAGGCTTGCTTGGTTGTGTACTATTGATTGGGTGGTGTTACGGAGATATATATATCCATATTCCTAGAGGCTCCAATAACAGGCTGAATGAAAAAACGGCCACTAGAAAGACTAATAACAGATTGTTCGACTCACAGGTAATTCATTTTTAATTTCTCTCAGATTTTTTTCATTTATGGTGCTTTTAATAGGAATCTTTGAACATGAAATCGATGCTCCTGAAAAAAGATGTTAATATGAACTTATTTATTGGCTGAAATGGAAAATAATAACACATTGAAATGGTTTATTTTACAGAATAACAACAGGGGAGGGTACAATGTCGGAGATCAGGGAGCTAGCCCATCAAAGAACGAAGGAGAGCAGTACAGAATGGTAAGTTTTGTTAATGAAACTGCTGGGTTGGTTAGTGCTTGTCCATTTTAATGAAAAATGTCTGTACAGAATGGCAAGTATACTTGCTTGGGAAAAGATATAGAATAAGAGAGGAGGTTCTTCCTCGATTGCTTGAGTGATAATGGCAATTGCTAGTTGAATAACAGGAAAAAGGTTCAACTTTTATAAACTATTTCATTCTTATAAATTAGTATTACAAGTTTGTATTCACCATGTATCTCTATAGTTCGACAAAGTAATGTTTTGAGTGATATGTAAGAGAAAAATTGACAGCAGTATTTTTAATTCGTAAATATTTTTTAAGAGCTGGTGCGTAATGTTCACGCATATGAAAGTGTGTGTCATTTACGAAAATAAAAACTTTTTTTTTAATTTTATTACATAAATAATATTGTTATTAAATGTTTTATACAATGTAAGTGTGATGACGCTGTTTAGCTAGACATCAATTGAAAAATAAATATTTTTCTAAAAGTATTAGACAGAATTGTCTAGGTTTTTGTTACGAATGAAAACAATTACTTTCGTAATTTTGTTTGTTTTTCACTTGTTAGTTCAATGTGATTAAATCTGTTTAAGGTAATCTTCCCATGTAATACGGTTATAAACATTTACGATTTAAATTGAAAATAAATATTTTTTTTCACATTTCATTAGAGTTGGTCACGAAATTATTATCTGTGAAAGGATCTACCTGCTAAAGGGTATTTTCCAATTAAGTTAGATCCGTATTTTTATTCCTGTTGAATAATTATACAAATCTTTCTCATCTGGGGCTATTTAAAAATGAAACAATGTGACGTCAGATCAATTTACGTCATTGTTAAAAATTTAAATATCAATTTATTTTTATTGTAAAAATCGTGATTTTCGTAACCGTCCCAAACAATAAAATTTTTTGTTGAAATTGTTTATCTTTAATTTAAACCCGATTATTGAATTTGTAATCCCTATACCCTATTATTATAATCTGACATCTGTTATCCTTTAACTTCCTTGATGGGAGGGCAAAGTTCAAATATAAGCATAAACATGTTTACACCTGGACCATGCTTACCTCAGCATTTATACTTAGTCATTCCCGGATACATTAACGGTGATAAAAAAAATAGGAAAGGGGAAAACATTAAATAAAATCAAATCCGTTTATTTTCAAGTAATGTACCTCGACGGACAATAAATAGCTTTCATAATTGATAATTGAAAGAGTAATATGTGAAAATAACAAAATTTAGACCAATTTATGTGATGCAAGTAAAAACAAACAGTATATAAGGACATCACCAATGAATATGTTTTCAAAAAAAAAGAACAAGAAATTGTTGAATGTCCATCTAGAGAACTCAGGCTTATCGCAACATCAACATTTTATTATCTTAGCACAACTTGGTACAGTGCCTGTTAGTCTTCGACGCTGCTTTACACAGTACTTCCGGGAGCAGGCACACAGGGACTATAAAGCAACAAATATATATAGCTTTGTTTTATTCTATTTCTTTCTACAAAAACGAGTCCTCAATTGCATTGTCTTAATAATACACTATCAAAGTACTGTAAAGGAACGGGAATGTCCTTTGTTTGTATGTTTGCAGGTAATATGTGTGATACAATTTCTCATTTTCCCTGTCTATTACGAATATTCATTATTCAATCAATGTCTACGTTACACTTATAAAAATTTAATAAAAATATTATTGATGTGATAAAATTCAAGTTTTTATTTTCGTACATTACGCTGCAGCTACACTCGTCATGACATTAAAAATATTTGTGAAATAAAAATTCAAATTGAAATATACTTCTGTCACTTTTTATACCCCCTGCTTTAGCGGGTGGTAAAGTGATAATGGTGTCCTTCCGCCCGTCCGTCCGTCCGTTCGTTCGTTCGTCCGTCCGCCATAGGGTACTTACTTTGTGGCAACAACCCCTCCTAGACCACTTGATGAAATTCGTTGAAACTTTCACATAGTGTTAAGTATACATTGCCCTTGTGCATTATCTATTTAAAAATTGTATTTGATCTTTTTTAAGGGAAGCGTGGGTATGATGTTAGTGAGCTTAGGTCACGTTTTTCTAGTTTTTCCCTTACATTGAGATCAAGTAAAAAGTACAATTACTGATTTAAATTCGGATATAATTGTTTCTGCAACGGGAATAACCACAATCGACACTTCACAGTCAGAATGTTACTATAGACACCTAATGTTCATAATATACAGAATACCTACAAACTATACCTCAAATTCAAAACGGCCGGGATATCTATTCACTTAGCACCTCAAATTTAGAATAGAATATAACTATTTCTACTGTCGGCATGCCTAAAGCGGACACATCAAATTTAGAATATAACTATTCCTATGGCCGGGATGCCTAAAGTGGACACCTCAAATTTAGAATATAACTTTTCCTACGGTCGGGGTGCCTAAAAAGGACACCTCAAATTTAGAATAAAACTATTCCTACGGTCGTGATGCCAGAAGAGGACACCTCAAATTTAGAATATAACTTTTCCTTCGGTCGGGATGCCTAAAGTAGACACCTCAGATTTAGAATATAACTTTTCCTACGGCACCTCAAATTCAAAATATAACCGTTCATACGACCGGGATACCTACACTAGACTCCTCAGTCAAATTTAGTATATAACTATTCCTGGGGCCGGGATGCCTTAAGTGGACACCTCAAATTTAGAATTTAAGAATTCCTACCACCGGATACTTACACTTGACACTTCACATTTAGACAAATAACACCAAGATATATATTGAGACTACTTATACTTTTTTAGAAATACTTTCAAAGTGGTCCTTTCAAAACATTGACTGGCGACCAGGGCAGGACTTTCTTGGAAATAGAATGGACCAACCAACATGGCTGTGGAGGCAATGAAGATGATAACCCACAGAAACAGAACTGTCAGCTGGTACTACAGTATATGTGTCAGGATGACGTAGATTCCGCAACAGGTACATAAGCAATTTAACGATACGACCATGATAGTATGCACTGACATGATTGATACAATCAAGACATAAATGGCTAAATCTTTTCTAGAGCTTTCTATACTCTCAAGCTTTTTTTTTATTTACTCTATTCATTGATAAATTGATCGATTGTTTATAAGTTATCGTCGTTTTGAGCTTTAACATCTTTAAAAGAAAAATGCAAAATGTGCAGTTAATATATTTTCAATTACTTTGAAAAAATTACCCATGCAGGGAAACGCATTGCTGTCACTTCTAGAAAAAAAATCAGGCCATGGTTTTATATTATCTCATTGAGATGTTATTTCACAATTAAGAGATGCTACATCTTACTTGTGCGATGTTATTTAATAATCATTAGATATTATGTCATAAATATGAAGTAATAAGCCATTATTTTGAATTATCATTATATGTTTTCTCAAAATTACGAGATTTTTTTTAATATGATTCCGTAGAATGTATATAGATTTATATGGATAATCGGTGTCTGTCCTCTCATCTGCATGAAAACGAGAATACCAATCAAAAGATTTTTTTTTTGTCATCACAACTTTGATTGTTGCTAGAATAAGAAAGTAGTTTATTCTAAACTGTCCGAAATTATTTTACATCGTCAGACGTGGTATTAATATTTCTTATACTCTTATGATACATCAGGTACTACAAATACACTAAGGAACGGAAAAAGTACAAACAGGCAAAATTATAACAGGCCACAGAGTTTAACGGAGACTGAACAGGAAGCACAAGCCCGGAAAGACAATG
>MJUU01065402.1:48474-68269 GCA_002080025.1 Modiolus philippinarum | reverse complement strand
CCTTTTAATGAACGTGTCCTAACAATATCGTTGTCCATGTTTGTCTTTTGTCATTTTATTGTTTTTCTCGTGCGGTTCCCTAGTGGATTGTGGCATGTGATTGTGGTTTACGGCCATTGTAGGTGTTTCCTGTTATCTTTCTTATATTAATATCTTAGATGGTCTTTAGACACATCTTTGTCTTAAGACATGTCTTAGGATGGTCTTAAGTCACCACTGAGGATAAAAATTAGACTTATGTATCTTAGCTGGGATGGTCTTAGGAATAATAAGTCTATGTTTCTAGAGAAATGGTCAATGCAAATTATTTATAATTAAATAAAATGGTTAAGTTGTATTTTTATATAATTTAAGTTTTGCTTATGTTTTGTATATTTTATCTAAATGTTATCACACGTATATATCGGATTTGATTATAACTTTTTCTTAAGACATAAAATAAGAATTTCAATAAGTTATTACAAAAGCGATGATTAAAATTTCTTTTCGTAAATTTCCCATTTCTGAGTTGTAACGTCCCCTCTCCCTTGCATACGATATACGCTTAGGCATCCCTATAATACAAGGACTTGATTATTTACCAAAGAACTAGTTATTCAGGGATAATTTGTAAGGGTAAACGCTTGGCCATCATCAGTTTGTTTAACAAGTCTTATGTTACAGTCTGTCATCTTGATACCGTTCGAGAAAAAATTGTGATAAAAATCCATTGTAATTCTAAAATGCTTCAGAACAAGTAAATCGATTAAAAACAAGTGTTTAATTTAACAAAATTGTATTTACAGGTCTGTTTACCGCTGACCAGGAACTTAACGACGACAATGGATTAGGATATAGCAGCGCCATCTTTACACGACAGGACAATAATGGTAACCGTAATGGGTATGAATGTCCAGAAGAGCGAGATTATTTCCCCTATTGGCACCCTACAGCTTGGAAAGATATAGCAATATTAACTGATGATGTTTCGAAATGCAGGTATGAAAAAAGCATTCGCATTAAGTTATACATAAGCAAGCTAATACCAAAGCAAAAATGATGAATGGGGATTCAAAAATAAAATATCTAACACGAATTGAGACAGCATGACAAAGACAAAACAAGTATACATAAATAACAGGAAATATGAAAAAAATTGTCAAAATTGCTTTATTCCTTGCTTGATTTAAATTAAGATTTTACAAAGGGTATTTCCATAGCAACCTTCAAAAACAGGGGTTTCCAATGAGGTTTTAGTTTTTTTTTTGCCTCAATTCTGAACGAAATTGAAAAACTTTTCCAGAAAAGGGGAATGGGTGGTATAACCATTGCTCCATTCCCGATACGTCTGTGTTTTAAACATGGATTAAGATTGATATCGATTGTGTGTACATTGTTTTGTTTTTAATCAATATGTATATTGTATTGCAGTTATTACAAAAGCAAGAGTTTCAATACACATAACTACCACGAGTGTGTAGAATTATTTACATCTGGATCAAGAAAACACTACTCCAGATGGAACAATGAAGCGGACTGCAACGCAAACGGTGGTCAGTGGACAGAGTTCAGTAACTATCTGGAAAAAGCGCCAGGTAAATTTCTCTTAATCAACGGCAGTAGATTTTTAAAGAAAAAAAATCTCCAATTTATGTCCACAAATACACAAAAACGACTGAACAGGAGAACAAATACAAGAGACATAAACACAATACTTGCAAACCAGCAACGTAATAATTATAAAGCACACATATTGTGAACTCATAAAAACCCAGATGGACATAGTTACTTAGGAAGAATATTACTATGTCCTGGTCCCTATAAGACATCCGTCCACTGTCCTATACAGGGATTCAAATTGCCAAGGGCCGAGTAGTCCGAAGGCCCTAAAATTTTACCTGGGCCACTGAAATTTTAAAACCATCCTGCTATTTTGGCTGACAATATAATACTGGCTGGGTTACTGAAGTCTGTTTGCCAGTGGCCCAGCTGCCCACTTTTCCAATATTTCGTATGTTCACCCCTGTTATGGACAAGCAGAAAACAAAATCCAGAAATATTCACGTGATACCGATGATCATTTTCTCTTTGGACATTTTCATAGAAGATCGGAGCGTTTTTTATTCCAAACATTTATGTTGTGAAAAACTAAACAGTTAAGAGACACGTAGAAGTAATCGACTAGAAAACTATATTTTGTTAAATAAACTCGCAATACCATTGACTGGAATACAATTACTCCAATATAGTTGTACAAAAGGCATTGGTGAGAGGAATTAAGAGGGAATTGATCCAGGGGTATACCTACATAAGACTCAGTGAAATCATTGAAATTACTGATTTCGCGCTATACATATAGTACATTATCTCCCTCTGAAGACTTTTCTACCTTCCAAAACAAATCTTACTTTTAAATTACCCATCAAATGTAATGTTAATGCCGATATTATAATCTACTTGATATAGTGTGGTTATTTTCCTGAGAATATGAATATTTTTTTGATGCATACAAAAAAGGGCAAAGTAATTATTTAGTAATTAACTTAACACAATATTGAGATGAAGCTGTGAAACACACTCTACACTTTGAGTAGTGAGCAACAATACATAAATAGTCGCAAACTACAAAGAGCCATTGATTATATCTTAAACACCCGCTCTATTACAGCATTTACCACTCAGTCACAATGTGAGAGTCAGAGTACAGGTGGGATGACTTACATCTGGGCATTACCATATGATGCTGAAGATATAACACAGAAAGAATGTCTAGTCCAACTCGACCAACCAGACTGCCGACAGGCAGATTATTCAAGGTATTGATTTACGCCACAAATACTACTGTCATAACTAATCAGTGTGGACCAATGATATAGAGCTGTCAACAATAATGATCCACATCAATCCATTCCTTCATGTAGATTTATAATTATATTTATGAAGTTTATCATAATTTTTTTACGAACAAGTCTCAATTGTTTGATAAAGACACGATATATAAATGTGGACAAGACAAAAATGAAAGAATAATCAAAAGTACGAGTTAATAATCGCAATTAAAATCAAACACAATAAAGCCATAAAAAGAAATAGAAAATGAAAACAGGAATAACAAATTACGACAAAAACTTGCTGAGAATGATACGTTAGGACATATGCCTCCGTAGGGAATAGAATCGATGATGTAGTAGAACTAGGACTAATATAACAAAGTAGAATTAATATTTAGGAAGCAAGCATTTGATTTTTATGGGGGGGGCAGAAGCAAAATTTCTGGCTTGGACCGAAAAAATGACAGGATTACTTCGAGTGAGAAAACAATTGTCCGGCTAAAAAATTGCGTGAAAAAAATATCCATGATCAGATATTCCTTCCTTGCCCCCTTTCCCCATTAAAATATAATGGTTGCTCCCTTAGTACATGTACAATGAAAACCACTTGTAATCATTGAACTTCCAGTTGTAATCTGTATTTATTTTTTCTTATATAGATAGTAAGATAAATGAATGCATGTAAACATTTAAAATTTAAACTGCACAAAACAACTTTTCAAACTTTCCATCCGTAGAAACTAAATTTTAAGTCGCATTTTATTTTGACATTGATGTATAGATACATGTATTTATGTCTGATAATACTATTTACTAAAAACGACTTTTGTCATATTTTAAATCTTCAGAATTGAAACTATAGATTAAATAAATAATGAATCTGTTGTTTTTGTTTTGTAGAAATAACCATCTTGGTAACGGTGCAGATGGCAAAATGACCAGTTATGTATGGACATTACCATATTTCCCATCAGGCAATACAAAAAGATGTGTTTATAGGATGAGGTAAAAACTTAACAGGCTTCAGTATTCAGTTTTACTGATAAAATCCAGTATATTTTATCTATGCTAATGCACTTGAAATTATGAGATTTGATGACTAGGAAGTAAATTCTGGATAACAGTCAAATGTATTTTATAATAAATTGGCGAACGAATAACGAAGCAAAAATGATGGAAGGAAATAAAAAAAATTAAAAAAAAAATAAAAATCACGTAAAATAAATAAGCACAGGTAAATATATGACGCACAAAAACAAATATCTTTTATAAATTAAGCACAAAAATGTTAGAAAATACAAAAAATACCGAAGTTGCATAAAAACCAGTAAATTTCGTTATGCTGTACACGTGTTTCAAGGAGTTACCTCTCATCAGCAGCATTAAAATCAAATAATATGGAAAGCCATAATCCAAAAGTTGTAATAAAAGAAGCACTCATTACCAAATAAATCGAAATAGGAAGCCAAATCCAGTACCAAGGACATCTACCGAGTGCCATACACGGAATGATAAGCGGTTTGAATTTTGATAAAAACAGTAAATTTCTATAACACGCAAGGTAAAATTTTCATATCAGACAAACTTTGCATTTGATTCTTGCTGATGGAAATTCCAAAAAGATGTACATTCCATAACATTTATTTTGCTAGATTTAAATACAATGTATTTAAATCTAGCAAAATAAATGTTATCAGATGATTAAGAAAAATGAACTGAAATACTGATTTTGTTTTTGCATTGGTGTCTATGTAGTCTATCCATCAATGTTCCGTCGAGGTATTCTACTGCCAATGTTTCTTCGATCAACAGCAAATTATAAGGACTCATTTATGCTGATGTTGAAACTATCAATTTTTTACAATTTGTAGTCATAGTTAGTGCAAATAAGATTGAATAAAGTCGAGATTATTTTGAGATAGAAAACTGATACTTAAGCCATGCACTGGTTTACACAGGAAAAAGTGCAACATGCGTAAAACATGTTTGCACTTTTAGCTGTGTAACAGTCGATGATATTTAATTTAAAATTTTCATTTAAAGATTTGAATACAAAGTTACCTTATATATTGAATTATATTGCAGTCTGAGGAACATATTTATTCAATATATCTTCTTAATGATGTTTGCTGGTAACGTTAGATTTTCTGACTTCTCTGGTTTTATTTATTCAAAAGCATTATAATTTTTTGGCCACGAACCCCGATATTTTATTTTAAACATCTTTAGCAGCATTCTGACAAAATTCCATTAAGATCTATTATTTTGTCACATTCTCTCATGAACAAACATTGCTTATGGTAAACCTATGAGAGTTCAGTTTCCCGCCAAATATTCAAGAACCTTTATCTCAAAACTGAACGACATCAGCATCCTATGAAATTTTTTCGATTGAATTACTTCTTTTTCAGTATTCTAACATAAAATAACATATATTTGAAATCCTATTTATTTTTAAATTGACCGGCGAACAAAAGTATTCTTCCGTTAAGTCCACCGTGTGCATGAGCTCACGCAAAATGTGTCTGTTTGCATTAAATCACATATTGCTGGTAAACCCTATAGACAATATTTTTGACTTTCAGATACAATATATCCACTGACGACTACGATCCATTTAACACAGACTCCAGGTTCAACCAGAACGAGTAAGTACCAAAAGGGAGCCATCAGGACTGTACAATATAACACCATTAACGTATTCACTGTGTCTAACCCACGTTCAGTTGATTTCGGAAGTTGCGCGTATCGAAGCGGTCAGGAAATAGAACAATTGAGACAGTGGACATTCGATGCCGACTTACTGCAGCAGTAAAGATATTTTATTGTTCAAATATAAAGAAATTAACTCTACATACACAATAGTTAACACCTAAATTCACCTCGGTAATGTTTCTGTTCAAACACACGAGAAATTAAGAAAACGCATGCACTTGTCATCAAAATCGCGAGTAAGACTGAACAAAATCAATGCTTTAAATCAATTTACCACGACCTTTTCTGTAATGTATACTAATTATCTAACCTATCTACATCCTTTTTTTGGACATTTTAAGTCTTTCAGTATGCACAATAAGCAGTTGAATATCGGCCACTCAAATTTTGCATTGAACGTATGTGTTGCTAATCCACTTGAATAAGTTGAACGGAGCGTTGTAACTTTAAGGTGCGTTTGAACAAATTGTTTTTAATAAAGTAGAAAACACTGTAAATAACTAAAACTAAAACCATGAGCTACATATTATGATTTCCATTTTATAACTGAACTGCTTCTTATTACATCGACATTTTGCTGTAATAGAGCAAACGAATTACTTGAATTATAGTAAAAAATCTCTTGGTACAAGAAAAAAGAACGATTCAGACAGATCTCAGTTATTTGGACAGAACCAAACAAGCAGGGCACTGTAACCTATAATTTTTGCATTCATTAATTCAGCATTCGCGCTTACGTCCGAGTTTTACTGTATATGGAAGCTATCTATATTTTTCTATATTCAGGCCATGAATGACGATAAAAAGGTATGGCCTTTTACCTGTGAACGTACTAATTTTAAAAATGTATTAAATCTTATCGCACACTGTGTTTACAGGTCATCTGTTAGATGCACTGTCAGAACAAAATCATTGGGAATGCATTTTCACACATTTAGATAAAATTTTCAGCAACTTAACTTGCCACTGATATGCCATTTTGACAATTCTTTGTAGGTTTTGTTGATATTAGTTGCATGGAACATCCAGAACCCAATAAAATAACTGCAATTTGGAAGGCCAAATGTTAATTCATTTGCAATCAAAAATTGGTTTTGGTACTTGGTGTCCTTGTTGTATAACTATCCTCTAAAATACTGTAAAATAGCTAAAATGGACACGAAAGGTTATTGACAGCAATATTCAACTGTTTATAAGCCAGAAAATTTACAAGTGTAGGCTATATTAATTTTATTTTCAAGAAGTAAACGTACCAGAGACCACCTTACACAATTTTCGAAAACATTTCAGCATATTCTGAAAATAACCCAACATAGGAACAAAATTCACGGCTTAATGGCCATGCTTCTTACCATCTTGACAAGGCCATTATGACCTACACTTCCGGCTTGTGACCTACAAAAATTGTAATGTAATGTAATGTCTATGGGGGTTGGTGGGCGGCTACCCATAAAATTCAAATTTATGCTCGTCTTTATATCTCCATGTATCTTTTTTGGTACCTACCATTTGACTTGAGGGGGGCGGCGGGGGTTGGGGGGCGCTATGGTTTTTTTCGTAAAAAAATAATTTGGAGCTGATTTTCTGATGGAGGCTTTCTGCCCCCCCAAAAAATTTTAATTTTGAAAAAAATATTTTGTTGATACACGTGAAAAAAAAAAATTTCGCGCGAAAAAATGTTCTGTCCAGAAAAAAAACCATAACCCCCCCTTTCAGGTTAAATGGTCGGTCCCGTGCAAAGAAATGTGAATATAATGAAAAATAATAATAAATCCATATAAGATATTATTGACTGTATAGTTAGTTACATAGTATTTCAATAAGAAAGTAACCAAATGTAAGAGTTCAAATATGACTTAAATTTCATAATATCATTGACAACAACAAAAAATCATTATCTACAGAAATTTTTGATTTGCAATACATTAAAAGGGTTATTGCATGAATATTGGGGAATGTTGTACATCGTAGAATATATATGGCACAATATAAAATTAAACTCGGTACAATATTCCCCAATATTCATGCTTGACTTACTTGACTTAAACCGTTCATCCATTCCTGGACATAGGTCGTCAGTGAAAGATTTCCATTTCCTTCTGTCCTGGTCTAACTTTTCGATTTGCCGCCATGTCTTGCCCTGTTTTTCCCCTCCTGTTCAGTAGATCTTCTCCAGGAGGTTTTTGGCCGACCTTGTTTTATTTGTCCTTGAGGGTTCCATCTCAGTGTCTGGTTAACAATGGTGTTTTTGGGCTTTCTGCAGAGTATGCCCAATCCAGGTCCACTTTCGTTTCTTCATCTGTGTATCTATTGGGAGTTGGTTTGTCCTTGACCATAGCTCTTCATTGGTCACCATATCCTGCCATTTGATTTTCAGGATGGTTCTCAAACATCTGTTGGTAAATGTTTGGAGCTTGTGAGATACTGCTTTTGTTATTCGCCAGGTCTCAGAGGCATATCGTAGCACAGATTTTACGTTTGAGTTAAAAATTTTAAGCTTGGTGTTAATTGAAATTTGTGATGAAGTCCATATTGGACGTAATGTCTTAAAATCAGCCGCTGCTTTTCCAATTAGGGAACCATTCAAGGAAAATTGTCGCCAAGTTAGATATTGATTGTCCATTAAGTTTCACAGAAAATTCAGGATATGTTTCTGTAGTGTCCAATGGAAGAGGTGGAAACTTGAAAGGACCAACCAAAGACACAATTTGACAAAGTTCAGTTATTATTTGGTCAAATTTTTGAGTTTTAAAAGTGATAAAACGGTGGTCTTTGATAATCGTATTGTATCAGTCAAATACCTAATTCAGTGCTGCCGGTGGTTCGTTAGAGATTTACATATGGGAGCCCATTATGTTCATTAATATTTTACGTAGAGCGCCTGGAGGGGTAAAATAAGAGAAAATTGCATACAAACCACCGATGGCCATGAATTATTTCCAAATCGATTCTAATATGGCATTTATTGATTGAAAGAGAACCATCCAAAGACCATTGTCGAGTGATTTGATCTTTACAGTTTCTGAGAAAATCATTGAATGAGTTTTCCATGGACCCCAATTATGTGACATAATTTTGAATGTGAAATTTTATTTTATGTGTTTAGTAATTTTAATGTTTGCTTTGCTGGATTCATTGCAAAGTTTTTTTCGAAATGAGACATCCCTTTAAAGTGCTGAAAATAGACTAATTGTGTACTGCATGGCCGTTTCACTTAGGGTTTAGGCATATAAATAGTTTAATCTGTCGTCTTTATTTATTAAACGACCTAGCTTTCGAGCTGGAAAACCTGAATTAAATAGAAATAAACGTCAACGCACCGTTCAGTTTAAATGCTAATACGCACAACTCTTCATTCACTTGGCATGCAACGTCCCGTTCAATGTCGACGAAAGCAAAATACAATTTTTCTTTCATTTTGCACAATATTTCGCAAAATTTAATAGATGTTGGGAGACGTGTTCAGTATTTGATTCCGTATACGCAGGATGCTTCCTTGCATACACGCTTACACACACGATATACTTCTTATTTGATTAAAAAATTTGAAAACGTTGATGCGTTCACGGTATTAAATCAAAACAAATTGTATTACTGTAAATTTCTACTTGTATATAAGATATTTCATTCATTGGCAAAGAGAACATATTCCAATCATCACTTTTTAGCTGTATATAAGGCTGTAATTTAAAGATATTTACGCCACCCCTCATGTTTTGTCCTCTATTTATAGCGTTTAAACGCGCAACTTCCGAAATCAACTGTACGTGGGTTAGACACAGTGGTATTGTATCACGTTTGAATTGAGCAAATAAATAACTTATTACCAAGGCTACTGTAAATTCAGTTTCTTCCACTGGCCATATCAACAACATCTGTAACTTCAGTGTATTTCAAGCATTTCAAAGACGATAAAGGGAGAAAAAAAGCAAAATGCATTTTAGAAGAGAGATACCCTTTTACACAAACATTTACCAAAATTTATATATTGCCCGAATAAAAAAGACCGAAGTACAGGCTAATTAACTGAGTATTCTCGGGGACTAACAGTCTCCTAGCAGAAGCAACAACAAAATGGTAATAAACAACTTAATACCAAAGTTTGAGTATATATCATGTTCAGGAAGTCAGTTCAATGGATAATGGAACTATATTAAAAGTGATAGAAACATAAAATCGAAGTAAATGATAAATTATTCCAGGACTGAGCATTGCTCAAGAAGATACATGTAGAAGTGAATAAGATCCGAAAATTTTAAATAAATAACATATAGCCTAAAGTGCGACAGAGCAGATTTTCACCCCGAGAAATCATTGTCAATCGATGCGAAACACGGGTTTTAAATTTTTTTCGAGGGGTACAATGTAACGATATGCCCTGTCACCTTCCGAGCACATGCTTCTTTTTAAAACCAGTGAGAAGATAGGACAATTACATGAGGCATAATAAATTCTTAAATATATGTGATTATATATATTATATACATTGTAAAGAATCAATTGAAGCATTTATCATATTTTTTTAATTTAATAGTGACCCACTAGTACAATCCATTGTTCAGAACGATCCATATGTTGATGTGGGCGGTAGGTCAGCACTGCAGATAAACCTCAACACAGATCAAGCAGGAAGAACATTCCAAGACAGAACACACGTCTTTTTACTTCGTCCAAGGACAGGTGCATTAACATCTTCAGACAGAATATTTAATTTGAATGTTAGAGGAAAGCGCGGGAACATTGTACAGACGATCCCGGCAGTAGAATACGACTTTCATCCCAATACTCTTGAGTTAGGAGAAGATGATTTGGTTCATATTCAGTGGACAGGTAAGACTTATTTCTGGAAAACATAACAACTCTGAAATGCAAAAACGGTTACTCCTCATGTTCTCATAGGACTGGATTTTTTCGAAAAATATGTGGAGGGAGAATGAAGTTATGTATGTTAATGTTAATTTCAGATAATTATGATACAAAAAAAAATACCGAAGTTACTGTTAATTTAATTTCTGCATATGCGCATTTTTACAACTTATGTCTCTTCAGTGCAGATAAAATCAAAACATTTGGAAATCCATATACGATCATATACCTAAACATGTATAAAATCTGACAGAGAACAAATTACCAATAGAATCTAAAAATGTAAATAGGAAAGTTAAAAATCAGCTAAGGACAGAGCTATTCAAGAGGGAGATACTCATTAGTTTTAAACAAATTATTATGAGAAAATTAATCTGAAAATATGAATGATGAATTATCCAATTACTTTAAATGAGAAAATTTTTAAAATATTGCAACATTAAGCTGAACATTTAGCGTTATACTGCGATTTCAAGTTACGACGTACTATCACCACAAAAGCTGATCACTCAGTAGCATATATTTATATTCCAATGTCTTGGTTATTTCCCTTAAGGAAACAATTGGTATGTTATACGTTTATAAGTGTAAATATTTGATATTTCAGGATCAAACACACACGATAATAACAACCCCGCTGGCGATGGGCAAGGTGGAGACGATGGCCAGGGAAGAGGAGGTAAGAGTTGTATCTGATTTCTTCAATAATTGCAGGAAAAATAAAGTGAATGTTTATAACTCTGGAGGACCTTGGAAATCATTGAAAGGCCGAACTGTAAGGAACATTTCTGGTGTGCCTAACAACAAAATACCCACACGCAGCAACACACTGAATTTAAGGCTGATTATATATTTTTGCCAATGCATGCCGTACAATTATTTTCCTTTATTCATTAGAACTATGAAGTCAAGTATATTTTGTAAGAACCTGAAAATGCCCAAAACACATTAGCATAAAAAGTTCTTTCCCCTCCTCATTAACAATAAACAGTGTTTTTTATTCTCCTTTAACAGTTAACACAAAGTTAAAAAGATGAACAATACAGAAAACACCAAAAGGTCCAAAATCAGTAAACAACGGATTTATTTCACCAAAAAAAAAATATAACAACCTGCTGAAAATGCCCAAAAAAAGTAACTGAAAAGGTCTTGCCCCCTTTTCAAACATTTGCGTGTTCGGCATGTAAGTAAAATTGATGTTTACGTGGTAAAACCAATCCTTTTGTCGATTTATCGTTTTACCGTTGCATTTTTCATGTTTGTGATATTATATACACGGGAAAATCCGACCCTGAGATGACTGTTTAGAAACTCTACAAATTAAGCCAGATTATACAACTTTAATTAAAATCCATTTGATTTTATTGATCTGCATTTACTCCATATCCTTTCATTGTCAATTAAAGACTGGAGGTTGTCTCTTCTGAAGTGTGGAGTCTGCAAAGAGATTCTCCGTGCGATAGATGTTTGTTCCTTGGATATTTCAGTTATGGTTTACACGAGCACTTCTGTTATGGAAACACTATCATAATTTAAAATTTGGCATTTTATTTTTTCTTTTTTGTATAATATCCAAATTTGCAATTCTGGATTTAGCTGTCCACATTCCACTATTTTATCATGCCAAGTTTCCTTGCAGTTGACTAGATGTGGTTGTTTATATGATGTAATTGCCTTCTATGATTCTTTTGTCCGGATATAGTATGACAGTGGTTGTAAAAACACTCTGCAAGTTCATTTTATGTTTGTTGAAAACACCACATCCATGAATGACGAATAGCATGGATGTGGCGTTGTTCGACAATCAGCAATGAATTTTGTTCAAACTGGTGCTACGTCTTGAAATTACTATGAGGTATGAGCAAAGCTAATTGTTGAAAGCCAAATGGTGATGTCAAGATGAAAAGCAACAATCAAGCGTTCTCCCATTGCTTGTTTTGTTGAGACTGTCTCGTGTGCATTCACACGCTTAGGGGTGTCTGTTGATGGTGAATGAAAGAATATGGAGTAAATGCACATGAGACAAAGTCTCTATAAATACATGGTAAAACAAGCAAAGGAACAACGGTTTCATTGTTGTTCTTCATCTTTAAGTCACCGTGGATTGCATGAGATTTTGTGAACTACTCCTTAATAATTTCGTCATATCTCAGTAATTCTACTGGGCTATCTATTTTTCGGGGCTTTGTGTGAATGTTTACGGCATTGTACAGCCCACAAATGTATCGTGATACAAACGATTTAAGCTGCACGTGTACAGTACATCCATGGTTTTGTGTTAATTTGTTAAAAGTAAAATTTTTACCGTCACTTTAACCTTACATTCCAAAAAGAATTGCATGGTAAGACGCAGCTAAAATAACCTATGTAATACAGCTTTATTACAGACACCAAAAACCATTTAGGCATTTCAAGGTCTAATTTTGTTCGACAAAAATTAGTTAATTTATTCATATTTGTTCGTAGGTACAGACAGGAACAACATTGTACAACTTAAAGATCTGAACGAAAATTATCCACTTCCATATGAGCAGACGACAATGTGGGCAGCAGCAGACATTAAATGGATCTATAAACAACCGACCATTGAACCTGCAGATGACCTTGCAGTTATGATGGCATCTAGCGGATATTATGAATCGTATACTCAAGCAAAAACCAAAAAACTTATGAATGTTAATATGGACAACGCACCTGCTTCCTTTGAAGGAGCTGTTTTAAAATTCAAGAAAGGAACATACTACTATATGTGTTCTCGAAACAACGCATTTACCAACAGGAGTCAAAAGGGAACAATAATTGTGAATTAATATATTTTTGTAACGATAATGTTTCACATGATTTTGTAAAGATATAATAAAATGCCACTGAGTAAACTTATTGATTTTTATAAGCATTATAAATGATATGTACATGACAAAATGCCCAGCCGTATTACCTCATGTCGCACAACTTAACAAATCCCTCAACTCATATAATTTAAACATTGCAGATGCTACCATAATGATCACTGTCTTAGGATTTCAAATTCTGGTGAGATCAATAATATGAGTCAGAAATTACTAGACTTTTTCGAAAGTAATTGTGTTTGACCTTTTAGGTGACAAACCACAAATGGAGAAAATCAGTGCTTGGAACACATGTGAAAATAGCTTTTTAAAATCTAAATGAAAATTTTATTACTTGCACCTTTATAAATATATGTCAGAATGAATACACTTATTTGAACATTTATATATCAGGCTTATTTTGAGAAAAAAGTAATTGATTAGAATGAGTCTTTGAATACTTATCATAGGGGTTTTCTGGTATACTAAGAATACGCAATTTTCGGCTTTGATATACATGTATACCTGTAGATGTTTTTTTTAACTTCGGAACTATCTTGTAAGGTTTAAAAGGTATGCTGAAATTTTGATATGATGAAGAATTTATATGCACCTTTCAGAAAATAGTTCGTTTCATACAAATTTAACTTAGATAAATTGTTAAAAAAATTTGAATATAGAGAAATTAAGTTGAAAATGGTAAGGAATTGAATTGGTGGTTACCAACCTTTCATAATATATTGTTAGATCTGCACATTAGTAGTTCCCTATCCGAGATTCGAACAATCACTGTTGTGACATCTATGGCAACACCGCCTGCACTACGTCCAGCACCCTAGACCACGCGGCTACCTAGGCTATATAAAAATATAGCTTTCGGTAACCAGGTGATACCTCCTCGTAGGTTTAATCTAGGGTTATAACGCAGTACATGATGTATAGGTGCTCGTGCAGATCAGCTGTTTGTATAGCAGAAAGGATTCAATGTCTTTCGACAAGGAATGCCGCCACACAAAGTTGTGATTTTTATAAAGTTATCTGAAATATGTGACAACTTTTCATACAATACCTGTCCAATAGATAATATCGTGAGACATTTACTGGGCTTGATGAATTATTTATATATACGTCTGAAAATCAGCCCAACATTGTTAGATCTGCACATTGGTAGTTCACTCTCCGGGATTCGAACCATCACTGTTGTGACATCTATGGCAACACCGCCTGCACTACGTCCAGCGCCCTAGACCACGCGGATAGCTAGGATATATAAAAATATAGCTTTCGATAACCGGGTGATACCTCCTCGTAGGTTTAATCTAGGGTTGTAAGGCAGTACATGAAGTATAGGTGCTCGTGAAGATCAGCTGTGTATATAGCAGAGGGGATTCAATGTCTTTCGACAAGGAATACCGCCACACAAAGTTATTGTCTGAAGTATGTGACAACTCTTCATACTATACCTGTCCAATGGATATATTTATAAATATAAATATATTTACTGCATGCTAGACCAATGCCGAGTTGAAATCTTTTGTGAAACTGAGAAAGATAAAAGACTTCCTACTGTGCACTTCCTATTCCTATTTGTAAGATGCTTCTTTGCTTTACATGTGGTGTATATAAACTAAAGAAGGTATGTTATGGCATCCTCCAAATGAGAGGACTTCAACAACAGATGTTTGTTATTCACCAGAAAGTAAGCGAGAACTGAACAGTCAGTCTAAAACGAATAATTCACGGACAATGGCAAAATCGGAAAAACACAAGAAGCAGACATAACATGAGTACGGCACAGACACACACATACACATGTATACAAAGATGAACAACAAGAATTCAATAATTAAAAAAATGTGCGAGATCAGTTGCATTGGAAGAGTAAGCATCACCTGCTTTTTGTAAAATACTAAATAAACACCCTCTGACAAGGATATGAACAATTACGCTTCAAATAGGGCCTTTACGTCTCATCTAATTTTTAAAGTGTACCGAAAGTCCTTTTTTATGTTTTACAAAAAATACCTGACGTTCCAAACAATTTTACACGTCATAACCGTTGTAGTAGACAAAATTGATTTTAAAAGACATGGTGTTTTTTGTACTTACAAATATAGAAGACATTTGTATAAATGGTTATACTAATACCAACTGCATGAGAAGAATAAATTCAAGGGCTTAAGGGCAATATGTCAAAAATGTAAATGTTACGGAAAAAAAATTAAGAAACATGATTTTGTTCATCTTTGTTTGTGTGTGCGTCTTCGCTTTTTCATTTTAAACTTGGTAATGTTGTGTCTTTGTTTTTCCGATGTTGCCGTTGATTTTGAATTGTGCGTGTTAGACTGACGGTTCGGTTCTCATTTAATATGAGAAAAACATTTATGAACAAATAAAGGAATATGGAGTAAATGTATATGGAACAAAATCCGTATAAATACATGGTAAGATAAAGCAAATGGAACAACGCTGTCATTGTTGCTCTTCATCTTGAAGAATGTATGCTTTATCGTGTGCGTTTTTGTCACATGTACATACAATCCATATCCTTTCATTTTTCCTATTTAGTCTTTCTCCTAGCGTAGGTAAATGGCAGTAAAAAAGCAAATTTTTTGTCATGAGATTTGATGGAAATCTCGTGATCTAATGTCAGATCTATTTTCTTAGTTTGCATGTAAACTATCTTCAGATGAATATGTAAGGAACAAAATGCTCGCCACATTTATATCAAAAATAGTATATAAATGACAACGTAAGACGTAATTTAGAAAGATTGGTCGAGGAGTGCTTGCCGCTAAACTGCCGGCTAGCTCAAGGAGCCTAGTCTGCTGGTGAAACACTGTCGCACTACGTAGACATCGGCAGTATCAGTGATGGGCCAGTATAAATGTTAAATCTTCAGATCATTGGATTCCAAAGCCAATTTAACGGAATCATGAAGAATATCCGGTCAATATCCCCTATTACATAAAGAATGTAAGTTACGTCCCAGTTTTTCTGGATTTTTTTTATCATTTTTGACATTTTTTTAACAACATTTCCGTAAAAACGAGGGTGAGAAATGCCTTTAGTAATAAGCTGTTTCAGAGTCGCATTATACTTAGATGTTCATATCTTCTATAAAACTTCTAAAATGTGTTAACAATCTATGAAATATGTAACCTTGTTGTAATAGTTTTGATGTGATAGTAAGGTTACGTTCATTAAAGTCGTCAAGGGTAGATCTGACGCGTGCGAATCGTACCAGTTGAGATATATACACCCTGCTTCATATTTGACATTCGTCACACTGTAAGTGAAAAGTCCAGTGTAATGTCCAATTTGGTATGTGTCAATCCAGTGATAACTTGGGATCTATTGAAATATGCCCATCTTCATTTGTGATATACACACATTGTTTTAACGATCAGTCAAATCGTGACGACCATTACACTTTGAGTGACAATAGTAACAATGATGAACAATACCATGGCTAAGTACTCTTTTGATAGTAATTTCTTTTTTTTACGAAATCTATGTACACATTACATACATGACAGTAGCAAATGTGCTGTGAAATGTAGACTCCATATGCTGGAAATGTGGGTATATTACTACTAAAAAATTGGAAGTTCGGAATAATCAAGTCATTAAATTTGGATTTTGTCCTGATGTCAATATATAAGGTACATGTCCAGGTATAACGCTGATGTTCGTGTATCATCTTTAATGTCGTGATAAGATGAAGATAAAGATAAAATATCATCTTTGGAAGGACAATGATATTAAAGGATCTGGCTAGATTTTTCACTTCTTTCTGAACTAGTCCTTGCATGAACCTGGCTTCATACAAATATATTAACAAATCTGCCAGAAGTGGGCACAATTAGTCCCCATTGGTGTCCCTACGTGTCCTCAAATGATTCGACAAATATATTGTCAATTGAAAAAATCCAGTATGACAGTCGAATTTTCAATAGTACACTATTTATGGGGTTCAGTTTAATGTTTGACAAAATACGCGTTTTTTACCTAATACCAAATATGAGTATCTTTTTTTAACTTTTTGGTGCAGAAAGAATGATGACTGAGATCGTGGAGTACTGATTTTAATCTCATTGAAAAGTTGTATGAAGTGTTGACAAATCAAAGGTTTCAATTGACGGTTCGGTTCTCACTTTCAATACTGCTGCAAAAATAATGTTCTGCTGAGGACAGACAATAAAGGTCTTTTGACAATCAACATCTGATTTATCCCGCTTGTTGATTTTTTGCACAGAATACCTTGAGGCCATCTTTGACTGCTGTAAATAATGGAATTAAGAGATTTGATGGGAATTTTGTAGTACAGTTAGAAAAACCAGCAATATACCTTGACTTGGTATTCAATGATTTGAAGGAGGGTTATTGATATCAACACTCATATTTATACAAACGAATAACAAGGCAGACTCGTTTAACCCTACCGTTAGCTGTTGCTAGTACCTGTACCAATTGCAAGTAGGGGTATCCCGAGTTCCTATCCTTGTCTTAGTTTTTCTTTGGTAATTTTATTGTTTTTCTTGTGCAGATCCCTGGTGGATTGTGGCATAGTGGCATATAATTGCTATGTTCGGCCATTGTGAATGTTTCCTGTTAACTTTTCTTCATTAATTGTGATAGTTGGAATGTCCTCCTTCGGTATTGAACAAAGTGTGTAAGTTTTGTTGCCAGATAAATTGTCAATGCCCATCTCTTTTATCAAGTAGTCAATGTTTTGTCTTTTTCAGACAAGTGTAATGCTATTTCGGGCCTTGTTTGCTGGAAGTATTATGTAATTTTCATGCAGGAAGGAAAACGTCTTAACAACGTCGAATCTTCAAATATGCTTTGTACTTTGGCACATAGATATCTTGAGCCCTCTTCCCCCATGCGAGAAACGACCAACGACTTTGTGGACCTGATCCAGTCAGAAAGTATTTCAACTGCTTCCTTCTCCTTACTCCTTCATTGTTTTCTACATTTCTTCAAGTGCATCCATAAAACGTTTAAAATTGTATTTCCAGTCTATAGGCTGTGATGTACGATTTTTTATGAATGATCATTCGACTTTTTGAAAAAATGATCTTCCGTCTTGTCTTTGCAATAACTCAACACTATGATTTTATTTTTTTCTTATATATCAGATAAAGCTGGATTGCTGTTTAAGGGAGTGAATTTGTGTAAGTTTTTATTTACTGTAATCCAATAATTTAAAAGTTACACTTTACTACCGATGAGCATGTCACATGCTTATGGCACAGAAGTAATACTTTTACACTGCAGTAAATTACAAAAGGGAAACCAAATACATAACTGAAAACAGTGCCTTACTTCTATTGAAAATTACTTCTACCAAAAGCCTACTCATAAATCGTGTTATTCCAAAGTTTGCATTGTGTAAATCGTGTTACTTACAGTTCTCTTATCGATGTTTTTATTATCCAACTCTTGTTTTTTGATATTTTAATTGTTTCCGTCACAAAACATACAAAACCAAAGCCAATATTGCATGTGAAAAATTTTAATTCTAAAATGAAACTTATAAATATAGTTTCTGCAACGAGAACTAAGTTGATTATGAAATTCCTCACATCGAATTAAATAAATTTTGCAAATGTTTGGAACAACGGCAGTAGAATACCGAAGGAACAAAGGTGTGAAATTCACAAAAATCGAAGTCCAAAGACAGGGCAAAAACGAGAACACAGAAAACAACGACGTTAGACACAAAAACAATGACGCCAGACAGACACAAAGCACAGAACCAAAAAAAAAAACAACATTCAGAACAAAGGCACTCACAGTGTGAACTCCAGTGAAACTGAGAGTGACATTAGGTGCTCCGGAAGGGTAAGCATGTCCTACTCTGTTAACAGCACGCGTCACACTGCAAGTGAGGCAAATATGTTTTTGAAGGATCTGTTTGATACATGTAGCTGATTGGTTAATGTCATTTTCTAACCCTTAGACATAACCAATAAAAATCCTAGGTACGTGTTACTTCTCTAACCCTCAAACAGTACCATGGTAAAATTTTGAAATGTTTTTGAAATAACCTTAGAAGTCAAACATTAACAAGGACAAATCGGTTCCACAAACATCACTAACAAAGACAAAACTAAAATGATATACGAGACAACACAAAAAAACTCAAGCACTTACAGTGTGAACTCCCTTAAAACTGAGAGCGACATCAGGTGGTCCGGAAGGGTAAGCATGTCCTGCTCTATTAACAGCACCCGTTACACTGTGAGTGATTCAATCCGGGAAAATGTCAAAGTCGGTAGTCAAATCCGGGAAGACGTGAATCTAGCTGAAAATGTCCACTTTCATTTGGAAGACTGACACGTCATATCTTTCAATGATGCTATGGTGACGGCCATAGAATTTCTTGAGGGATGAAATTAACAAAGGTTGAACAAATCCCTGACTAAGCAGCTTTTGGGACAGTGTTTTTGCTCTGTTCAAAAAATCACTGTACAAACTACAAGCTCGACAGTAACGAATCAACTGTGAAATGTACACTCCATAGGCTGGAGAGGTAGGTATATTGCTGCTAAGAAAGGGAAAGTTCAC
>MJUU01065402.1:15987-41363 GCA_002080025.1 Modiolus philippinarum | reverse complement strand
AAAAAAGGAAGAGATCAGCTAAAAGTGGCGCGCAGTTAGTTCCCATGGGAATCCCGATTGTCTGTTGAAAAACACGGCCTCCAAATTCGACAAAAATATTATCTATTAAAAATTCCAACATCTTGATTACGTCATTCTCAGTGTACTTCTTGTTTGACTCAGTGTGGTTCTTTACAAAATATGTTTTGTCTTTCCCTACTACTAAATAAGTGTATCTGCGTTCTCCGTTTTTAGTGCAGAAACATTGATGTATCAAATCCGAAATTACTGTTTTCAATTTATTGTGTGGCAGGGTAGTATAAAGAGTAGAAAAATCAAAGGTTTGTATGCTGTGGCAATGGGTAAGACTGCTAGAGGATAGCTGTTCGAGAAGATCTTTAGAATTTTTTAGAATCCACATCTGATTGACGCCGCTCGTGGAGTAGACTTTATCACAGTAACTTTTTAGGCCATCTCTGACTGCGGTCAATAAAGTGGTAAGGAGCTTAGAAAGTGGCTTAGTGGTGCATCTGGAAGACCCCGCGATAAATCTCTGTTTGTATGGGTTTTTATGAAGTTTAGGGACCCAGTAGATGTAGGGAAGCTGATTGTTATCATCATCCGCTTTGATGCCAAAGGATACTAAAACAGAGTTGTGATTTTCTATAATCTCCTCCCTTGATAGTGTAGTGGTAGTATAAGTAGGGTTTCCTGATGAACTGTCAATTCCCATCTCCTTAACCAGACAGTCAAGATAGTGTTTCTTACACACGAACAGTATGTTGTTAGAAGCTTTGTCTGCAGGGACAATGACGTAATTTTCATGGAGGTTGTCCATAGTTTTCCTAACGAGGGGATCTTCAAATATACTGGGATTTTTGGATTTCATTGATGTTTTTAAACGCCGAATACGATTCACAATTAACGACTTAATGGACCTGATCCAGTCGGACAGCGTCTCGACATCTTCTTTCTCTTTCTTTGCCCACTTCCTCGCATAGTCCTCAACTGCATCCATCAAAATTTTTGAAATTGCACTTCCAGTTGATATGCTGGGGTTCACGGAATTTGGGACCTTTTGAAAAAACCTCTCTTAGTTTGATATTGTCTATAATATTTAGGTCACCGGTTATCACGTGTCCAGCCGGACTGTAATTGAAGGGGGAAGTGGAGCAAGCGCAATCAGGTGGTTTGGCTTTGAAGTCGTCAATATATTCTACCTTTGAATCATATATTCTACCTTTGCAGCCCACCCTACCAACACATTATCATTCATATTATACATGTAGTTGATTGATGTTTTTATATTGCATTGTGCGGAAAAAGACGAAATAGACATTTAGTCATATATACGTTGAAAGGGAAGGATTTTCTTGCTATTTCGTGTTTTAAATATCGGCTATTATGGACTTATTTCTTTTTTTCTTTTGTGGACACAAGTCTAAAGTTAATTTCATAATACAATTACGAAAACCATTATAACTGATAAATACCAGTTTGTAGCAGAGTATAAGATATCGCGCGTATGTGAACGCATACTGGTCAGCACCAAATGATAATGACTTGCTCTTGGATGATAGAATAGTGTCAATCTTTTCAAGAGTGAAAACAGTGAAGTACATTCGAGATAGAATTTAAGTGCAACTACTCTCGTTCATTGTTGTTCGGTGAAAACAAATGCATCGTTGAGAAGGCTCAATGCGCTAGTTAAAAAGGGCAAGAATTACGAATTACGAGTTATTTAATGGAATAAGCTGTATTCATATCATAATATTTGATTTAAAGAAGATAGCACTGACATACAGCTTATTCTGCAGTGCATTAATGTTAGCTGAATGAAAGCCTAATGGTTTGAAATGACATATGAAGAAGACCAACATGACCAAAAGTTACGACTGTTGTTGGTACTTCATGGAATTGGACATAAAATGTTTGTTTGAGATGACTTCAATGTTTAATTGAGAAATTTAAGTGAGCAAATAGATATATTTAACTTTCGGTCGCACTGTTACATGTCTCAGGTAGACTGGACTTTCTTCTTCAAGTATTTCTACTTAACATGTATAACCATACATGAAAATTCAAATGATGTTTGTTAATTTTTGTGTAACAACTGGTTTTTTTTTGGGGGGGGTTGTTTTTTTTTTTTGAAGTTAGTTACTCAATAAATGTCATTTCTCTCCATCTTGAATTTGCGGTTTGTGGGTCGAGCATTTTGATCATTATATTGTATTAAAATATTCGCGACACTTTTATTTTTGCGCTTCATCCCTGAAGGCCAAAATAGCGAAAATAAAACTGTCGGTAAAATTTTCCTATTTGCAGTACTTTCATATTTCGACTATCCCATTTAGGTTTGTTTTGGTGTGGTAGCATAGAATTCATGAAGTCAGTTAACTCTTTAATTATTAAAATCCATCATATCCTATGTGTAAGCTAAGCTATACATAAAAGATTTTTTTTATACATTTAACTTAGGTACTTCATTCCATAGGGTTCACCTACTCTCTTTGCAACGATATAGCGAAACTTCTTCCAAATTTTTTTCTGACTGTCATAAAATTTCTCTTTGTTCTTTTTCCATTTTGTTTACGTGTTTTTTTTTCAAAATATGTTGTGAATACTTACCCATCATCAGTTTCTATCTCCCCACCCATTCTACCAATCGATTTCCATATCTTTAAATAAGGATATACTATCATTGTTCCTTTTTGACTACGATTAGTGAAGTCATTGTTTTTTGTACACACATAATTATATGTCCCTGTTTCCTGCAATTCTTTTGGTTCCATGTCAAAGTATTCCACATCACCTGTTCAATTAAAAGCCGTACTCAAGCAAATACGATTAAATCTTAATTATAAAATTGTCTCAAAGCCAGGCTTAGCAAGATGCATGTACGTGCAGTGTGTTGGTAGATAAGCTCCCCTCAAAACCTTCTTGTATAAAAAATTAAAACAAAATTTACTTTGAAAGATACTGACAACCAGAAATATAACGTTAAATATTTTTGCCAGCGTATATTCTTATTGAAAAGGACAAGGTGCGACAAGGGGTTGATTTGGCCCAAGATTCCGGTGAATATTTAAGTTGCATCTCAGGATCTTATTTCATGTTGGTTTCAAAGTTGAGATCCTATTTACAGAAAAAATACCAAAGCTAGAACATATGACGTCACAATAGGTACAGTTCTGACGTCATGAAAAGGTTACTTTTGAGAATTTTCATAGAAATATACCGAATTTGGCATATTTTTGTACAGTTTTCCTGACCGGAAATATCGAGCACATTCAAGAACCAATAGATATTTTACCAACTTATTGGTACAAATGAACTTAACCTCTGATATAAATATTTTTGTGGTTCTTGCATGTGCTCTATATTTCCTATACAGAAAAAGTAGTCAAAATTAGTCAATTTTTTCATTTTTTGACAAAATCAATTTGTCCCTTCTTCTACACTCAAAAACTCAGTAATCATACATCAATATTTGAAAACTGTTACTGTTTACTAAAAAGCCATACCCACAGAATATTTCAATGAGAAAATTCTGTGAATTCAACCAAATTTATTTTTCAGGCCATTTACGGCCCTTATCGCCCCTACTCCTTTGTGTTCAATATTAGAAAAGTCGTCACTATTAAAGCTGTTTTTCTTACATTATGCGCCTGTGTTAATGTGGATAAGGTCTTATTAAAACTCTTTTACAACTTTCTTCAATTTAAATTGTTTTTGAATATTAAGGCGGTATTGACAATGTGAAAATGACTGATTTAAGTGAATATTTTAAGGGGCGAATTTTTACATAAAACTTGTTAAACTCTTGAAATGCAATTTCATTTAAACATGAATTGGAGAACTTCAAAATAAAGCAGATATGATCAAAATATGTGCACACGTAAAGAGTAAAATTTTCATTATTACAAAATGCAATATGTTCTCTACTCTAAATAACAATAAAAACTAGTTAAAATATACCACACCAGAACTATGATAGGACAATAGTAATTATATCAAATGTAAACTTTTTTATTTGGTATGATACTAGTACGCCTTATGCAGGGTCAAAATATTGGTTCCCAAATCATTTTTAATATATGCGTACAAAATTACATCTATATTGATAACACCAAAAATTTCACCTGTATTTAATTTACTGAAGAGTGGAGATATCATAATTGCCTCTTGCAAACAGGAATTTCAGGAGATGGAAATACATTGAAATGATGCGACTTACCCTTGATAAAACAAAATGATCAAATCAGTTCAAGATATTTTGTCAAGAAACACTTGTACCTGTTTACATGTTTCATAGAGTAGTGTTATTCTCTGGTGTTATTGGAGAATCAAGTCCTTATTTTTGAAAATCGTAATGCATCTTTCCGTTCTCAGACAAGTGTAACAGCATTATTCTTTACGTGTTTTTTGTGGGCAACACTACATGCTTGGGATATTGCCGCATAATTGTCCCAAATATCACCATACTTCATAAAAAAATACTTTTGTTATTACCATCATTTCTTATTATTCCCTAGTTATAGTTTTCATAATAAGCAGTGGCAGTTTTCCTCTGTGTATAAAGATTCCATGCATACAGTATCAGTTACATTGATATACATTAAATACAAATTGTTCAACGAGTACCAAATCTTACCTGGGAATGCCAATTTTTTACCATCATCGTTTAAAAGGCCGAGGAAAACTTTTTCATCTAGGCTCGTAACGTAATTTTCAGTTAATACACCATAATTGGGGTCAGAACCTCCACTAAGTAAGATAAGGTTGTGCCTATCTGTTCCCTTCTCTCCATTTCCGGCATTGTTCCCCGGATTAGAATCAGATCCAGTCCATCTAAAATATTTAACCACAGGACTCAAGATAATGTAGATATTCAGAAAAATGTTACTAAGTAAAAGATAAACAGAAGAAGAAATTGTTTTCAATAAAATTGAAGCAACACCTGTCTTTTGTCTCACCAGTTCAGACAGATTATATATCCTGTATCAATGGACAAATAAATACAGATCTTACCTTTTTGCACTAAAAACTTCAATTATCTATATTGCCTCAATGTGCATGTTACAGGCAAATTCATAATTCAGGCAATTTATAGAATGACTGAAGTATTTAGGCAATTTGTATAATGCCTTGCTGTTTTAGGCATTTTATGAAATGACTAAATTTTCTAGGCAATTTACAAAATGACTGAAAAAATGCATGAATTACAATTTGACTCTCAGAAATATTGATATTATTAAACAATACTTTTTAAATTGTTGAAGACGAGTTTGTAGAACAGAGATACTAGTTACTTTTTTAAAAATGAAAAATGCAAGCTGTTCACTGCAAACGTGGGCAAAGTTCGATTTGTTGTTCAAAATCTGTTTATTCCCATGAAACTTTGAAATTCGCAAATTCGACATTTCCAACTTATAAATTTTGAACAAAATTGCAGCAGTCCTCAGACAAGCTCAATTTTGGGTTCAGAGGTCCAAATAACTAAATACCGAAGTTACCGTGAATTTAATTTCTGCATATGGGCATTTCAACAATTTATGTCTCTTCAGTGCAGATAAAATCAAAACGTTTGGAAGACCATAACTCAAAGATATTTAAAAACTGATAGAGAACGAATAACCAGTATGATCTAAATGTAAAGCCAAAATCAACTAAGGACAGAAGTTTGCATGAGGGAGATACTCCTAAGTTTTCAACAAAATTTACAAAAATTTAGATATTGTAGGGTTCCAAAAAGAATCGGGTTTCGGGTCAGCACCGAAGCACTAACTACTGGTCTGGTGAATACACTCGGGGACTAACAAGTGCTTTGAGCCACCTCCCTTAAATTCTAGGACATGATATTTCTAAATTTCGGGCATTCAGAACAAAATTGCATGTCTTAAAAATTTTTATTGAAGCAGAATTGCATGTATATTTGTAACCTTTGTAGAAGTTTTTTTCATGCCATCGGGACGTTAAGTTGGGCATATCATTTTACACTTGTCCGTCCATTTGTCCTTCCCTATGAATAAAATCGTGTTTAGCAGGCGGGATATCATATGTGTCTTACAGACACAAAACCATGAACAGTGGTATTCCATCCTCTAGTTTATCAGGGATGTTTAAAGTTAAGTCTCTTGCAATTTGTTTACAAAAATACATGTCGGGGTATAAAGTAATATACCATTATTATTTAGTTTTTATAACGGGCAACTAAACCATTCTGAAACCCTTTGTGATGTTACTGTGATGTTAGGCGATTTCCAAATGGGCTTTGAAAAATTATTATCAATCAAATATTGTCAAACATTTCACCATTATTTTCTCCTAGGACATGTGACAGATATTCTTAATTGACATTTTAAAGCTGTGCCTAACATTCTGTAGTATATTGTTTGAAATTTGTTTCTTTGGGTTAAGATAAATGCTTGAGTATTTCACTAATATGGTACAGTGTAGAGAACAGACTATTGATATAATGCCTTTTTTGGGGTATCATGTTATATAATTAAAACATTAACCTTTGATTTTAATATTAGTCTTAATAAATCTCCTTTTAACCGATATCATTTTTTATTGCAATTGTATTTTTCCTCTTCGATATTACATTTTCAGTGTTGCGGTTTCAAGATATGGTAAATTTTTGTTCTGCTTTACATAAGATTTCTCCCTCTGCCATGAACAAGGGACTAATGCGATAATAACTATGTTTTAAGATTTTTGATTGAAATAAAAAAAAAACACACTAGAATGGCATCAAAAGTATTTCCGTAATGGTTTATGTTGATAAATGCAGATACTTAGAAATACCTGACAGGTTCAGCCAATGTCTTAAAATCTAGTGATCTTTCAGTCAATGTCTTAAAATCTAGTGAAAAAATCAGTCATTTTGTAAAATGACTGCTTATTTTTAAGAATTTTAGAAAATGACCAACCACTTTAGGCATTTTATAAAATGACTGAAATTTTAGGCATTTTACAAAATGCCTTATTTCAGAAAATGCCTGTAACATGTACAGTGTATTTAAAGCCCCTTTTCTTGACAATTGATAATTATCTTTCTGTATTAGTTAGCTATGCATGGTCAACGGGAATCATAATTAAATTAGCATGTCAGTAATTTTCTATTGATATGAAAATTCAAATTATCTTCCCTTTGATCATATTAAGCAAAGTGTGCAAGCTGGATAATCTACATGTTTATTATTACACATTGTTTGAATGTGCTTTATTAATTATGATAGTGTAACTGTTACCAAGTAGTTTTATCGACCAGGGATGAAAATTGTTTCTTGAACAAGGATACCAAAGGGCCTGTATCACTCACCTTAACTATAGCCTTCAGATGACCCAAAAGGCCGTAAGTCTTTTGTAAAATTGTTTACCCACCTGTGATGAGGTATAAAGTGGGAAACACGGCTTGTCAAAGGAGACCACTCAAGGATGAATGTTATATATATACTGAGTCTGTTTCTAACTAGTAATGTTGCCACAAAGGCATTTGACTGTATTTCTGCCCAAGAATGACTGTTACTGAGTCTTATTCTAATTAGTAATGTTTCTCAATGGCGTTTGACTGTATTTCTACTTAGGGATAACTGTTACTGAGTCTAATTTTAACTAGTAATGTTGTCACAATGACCTTTTACTGTATTTCCATACTATCTAATGACATATGTTCCCTATCTAATAAGACATTGTCCCTGCTGGCAACCATATTGGATAGATGCATAATAAGGGTGGCACCAAACACTATTTTGAGTTTATTTAGAATTACATCAGAATTAAAATATTTATAATATTTCAACTCGGGTCCTACTATAAACTGTTTTCCTTGTGGTCATTTGGCTTTGTCTTGCCTTAGACACTTTGTAAAGGACCCAGTCTAAGCATAATTATAATATCAGATAATGGTTTTCTTGAATTTCTAGGTAATCTGCCATAATACTTCCATGGTTTTGTTTTAATGAAGCTCTTTTCAAACTGCATTATGTCAATAAATGCGTATTGTTTTCAAGGGTATTTCAGTTTGTAAATGATTTTAAATCAATTTTGTCTTTCATCAGCTTTAAAATTAAGCACCTGACGAAACACGTTTTAACACTACACATAGGAAAAAAGATCTTTCAATAAACAGGTTTGTGAACGTTATAATTCAAATTGAAATAAAAATTAAAAAAACGGAAAAGCATATATGAAAAAGACAGGAATATGTTTATATTTCTTCTCCCATTTTCTGTTTTCTTTTCTTTTACATGGTACTTACTGAATATGTATGTAATCTCCTACTGCAGCTTCAATCTTATTTGGAACAAAATCATACTCTGTAGAAGGATATGTTTGTACAAGATTTCCTCGCTTCCCTCGGACATTCAAGTTATAAATGGTTTTTCCTAATGTAACGGCTGGTCGAGATTTTATAGCAAAAACATGCGACCTAAAATACAAATACCGAATCCTAGCATTCGCTTCCTGTATTCAATTTATTGTTTTAAGACAGTTTCACTACTTTGTAATGGCTAAGAAGTAGTCACAAAACTGCAACTGGAAGTCATATTAGCATTAAGTCTTGACTTTTCAATCAAAGTAAGGGGGTAATGACGCTGCTTCCATCAAAATTTGTTTGCGACACAAACTTCTCCTACAGTTTAATTTTGAAATTGATGCTTCATATATTCTACAGAAGAGCAATGCTATCGACACAAACAAAATACGATCAAGGTGTCATAAATGTTTAAAAAAAAGGATAACAAGAAACACCTACAATGGCCGAACACTATAATTACATGCAACAATTTTCAAAGGAACTACACAAGAAAAACACGTATAAGTCAAAAGACGAACGTTTACATAACATGATACCAGTTTTTGAAGTTTTGTTGAAGCTCTCAATGAACGCTTATAATTTTTATTTCAATTATACGTTTACAATTAGTTTCAGTATTTTCACAAAAAAATTATTCAAATTTTGGTGAATTTCCTGAAGTTCTCATGTTTGTTATTTGAAATGCTACTTAGTAATTCGAGATAGCTATTGAATTTCAAAATCTTTTGATTACAATGGAACTCGCAGGGAACACTGAATTTCTGATATGTAACCTAGCAATCAACACTTTAATAATTATTTTAAACCCAATCATTTTTACATATAAGGTATAAAAAATAATCTGATATGTGATTCATTTTTTTGTAAATTCTCCGCGACAAATAATTTTCAGGAATTCCTATTACCAACAAGTTAAACTTTTTAATTTCATTCAACTAAACAAAAAATTTTCATTCAGTTGATTTAGAAAATTTTGATTCCAATTTTAGTAAATTTTCCAAAAATCTCAAGATTCTACGTACCGGTAATAATTTTTGATTCGTTTCAATTTAAAAACATACCTATCCTGGAAAGTTCTTCCAAACTGTGCAGTATTTATGGCTAGATTTAAGAGCACTGTGTCGTAATCTGGAAAAATTTGAACTTGTGGATTGCCTTCATAAATGTACCCTCTGTCGGCAGCGTCGTCAGCACTAGCAAACCCATATACGTCATACAGTTTTAAATCAGTATCTGAATATGTTTTCCAACCGTTGTAATCATCTGTTGAAATATTATACCTAGAACGGAAAAATATTTAAACAGTTACTTTAAATACAAAATGAACGCAAGAGGGAGGGATATTATTTACTTATACCCATTTTTTTTTATGGGAAGTATTTACTTCATCCTAAAATTCTTGAACACTTGTAAGCAGTAAACACAAAAATTCAATCTAGAGGGTCTGATATGCAACATACCAAAACTGGTGCAGTGTTGTTCTGAATCCTACTCTCCATTAAACAAGCTCATCGTATGTTAGGGCCATTTAAGTATACCATATAAAATGCAATTAAGAATCGCTTGATCGTCTTGTCACATTAATATTAAGAATTAGTCACATAAATATAAAAATATTAGTTTAAAGTGAGTTCGATCAGCATAGTAGAATTTTATTTAATACGGGACTTTCGAGATAGGAAATTTCGAGTAATTTAAGGCGGAAATGATCTCCTCAAACACCAGTGAGACGACCTGACTGGATTCATGATCTACTGAAATAAATATATATCACACAAAAACAAAATATTCATAAAATTGAAGTATACACTTATAATTGTTCCTAAATGACAAGTCTTTAACTAAATTTTAATAGATGAAAATAATTAACCTGAAGCGCTACAACAGACTGAATGTAAACCACCCTTAGCTCAACAGTGTTCATTAATTGGTGATCCCCTCTCAATATTGATGTATTAATTTTTGTTTTTCTTATAGTGTCACAAATGTTTGAACACGTACCAGAAGTCCTGTATTTCAAGTTCATTTATCAAACTATTGTTCGCCTCATTTGTATTATATCGTGACTTATATTAGCAGATTATAACTCGTACAGGCCCCAGGAGTTCTTGAAGTAACGATATCATTGTTTTTCTATATACCTATATGACTTCAAGATGAAGAACAACAATAAAAGTGTTGTTTTACCACGTAATTGTAGAGACTATGTTTCGTTTGCATTTACTACATATCTTTTCATTGTTAAATTAATATAATTTTGTGCCGTTAATTATACTCCTATACCGTAACACACATGTGATACTGCTCACATTTCAATTTGAACGTAATATTTCAAAACTTCCATTCACGTGGTTCGAGCTTTTACGTTTCATTAAACAAATATAAGATGCATCATTAAACCTGGTTTAACTTCCAAGTCGAGAATATTACGGCGTGCATAAAATGTTCTGTGTTGGTTGTGTTTTCTCGATGGTGTCATACGTCTAACTTATTTTCCTTACTGATCTCTCCCTCTAATTGCTTCGGATTTTTATTGTCACTTTTATTTTTTATAAATCTGTATTTACCATTTTTATCTATACCTAATAAGATAAGTCTTTTTCATCAACTATGATATACTTGACTACAGAATTCTGAATTAATGGGAGGTTTGTGAGAAAAAAAGTAATTGCTGATAAAGACAATTTGTTACACTAAAAAAATTATTGACATGGTGTTCCAAGTATACTTGTAAAAAACTTTATAACTGATCCAATGAAACTTTTATTTTTGAAAAGGTTAGCTATTACAATTCAACATTATTAAAATTTTCTATGACTTAATTTTCAAAGCATCCATCACCATGAAAAGTTATCTTATCTGTTCAAATTTACCTTTTGTAGATTCATTGAAATTTCTCTATGTTCTGTGTATATATATGAGCTGTATTTAATATTCTTAATTTTACCTCATTCTAAGAACACAGTGTTCATTGACATCGTCCGGAATTGTCCAGTTATAAACATTTTGAAGTCCACCAAGACCGTTACCATTATGATTATCACGGGAAGGTTCAGTTTCTCTACATTCTGGAGCAGGCTTATTGTGTGCAGATACCTCAGTCCATGTGGCATCATATCCATCTACATCAAAGGCCTGCAACCATTAGAATGAAAATGCACATCTTCTAGAACATATTTAAAGAAAATACAAAAACGACAATGTATCCTTATGACTTACTTGTTAGGAAACCAGTATAGCTTTTGAAATGGCAAATATTATTCATACGTGAGTTATGTATTTCTGCATTCTCGTCTCTTATTTATTTCATTTCATTTCATGAAAGGAGAGTGGATAAATTTAATATGGAACTTCGATTATTCCCACCTGCTCCAAGCAAGACTCAATCAATCAATCTCCGGAACTCGCATTTCACAGCATTTATACTGGAAATCCTCTTCTTACTTCCTCATCAGCCTAAACTATGCCAGACATCAACAAATTTCGTACCTATGATTGTTTAGTAGAAACTTCAAAGGATTTCGTTAACGAATAAATAACAAAATACCGAAGTTACGGAATCAGTTTGTCTATGTTTAGATTCAAGTTGCACTGATTAGATATTAATTCATCGAAATGAGGCCTTTTCTGCAATATCAAATTTTCTAATACATTTTTTAAATTTTGTGTTGCCCAAATCAGATACGATATCATATTCTAGTACTCTTACACGATTGGTTTCATACTTTATATTATATGATGTGGTCAGGAGAAGACATCCATAAGAATGTGATGTATATAAACAAAATAAATTATAGAAAGATGGATAATGTGTATAGCACTTTCATCCATTTCAAGGACTTGTCAAGGCTGAGATGTTATAAGTGGTACTGATGTTGGGGAGGGATTACATTGCTCTTCATTGGATCATTTTACTTGCATTTATTACAGGGCTGAATATTTTAATAAAGTAGCGTTCAAGTTTTTGTCTGTGTGTGTCACTTTTCCGAAAACATTTAAATAACGACATTATTTTAAATTTGCCTTTTCCAAATCTATCTAACTAAATGGACCCATTCGCTAATGCAATTGCTACAGATTATGTAGAAAATCAAGTTTGTTGATTGTCATGTCATATCGTGTTTTCCAATAAGAACTTACCACTACTGAAGTCAAAGTAGAAACTAGCCATGTTATATGGCAAATGGTATACACAATATAATTAAAATTAGATCTACCAATTGTTCTTCTTTACAGTCGCTTCATGGTAATCTAACAACATCCCATTTTACTTTCAGTTCTTTATTTGATTTCCATATATTTTAAGCATATCAATTAGTGATAATGACAAGTAAGATTATAATTTCTGGTAAAAACACATGTTTGTCTAGCGACTTGAACATTTAACGAGAGTTATGGGCGTACACCAGGATCTCAAGGCAGTTAGGCATAGAAAAATGATTTCGAAAAAAACTTTGTGGTAAAGAAAGTAAATTACCGGAGAAATTAGTAACGACTAAGATGTATAATATTGCCGCGAGCAAGCAATAGGTGTGTGAATCTGTCATTAGATGCTCCATGAAAAAAAAAAATCATTATCTTATTCTTTAAATGCCAAATGAAGCCTGTTTTAAAAAGCAAATTGATAATTAATTCATGTAGCTCATGTCCGAATTTTCATGTTTGTTGCAGTTTTGGGAGGGAAGCAAGCCAACTTTAACTTTAGTCATGATCTTCAGAAATTTTACCTTTATAATAAATCTGATCTCTGACCATATTCAACGATAATCACTCAGCGAAGATATGTATTTCTATCTTTTACACGACTTGATTCTAAGTAAATTTAATTGCAGTTTATCAATATATGTACGAGGACCAAAACGTGGCAAAAATGATATATATTTGAAAAAGGCTAACAATATAATAGGAAGAAATAAACGATACCGAACACAATTCCTCGGTATTTGGAATAGCTTCGTCTCTCCGAGTACTGCTATAAAACTGCTCCATTGTTTTATCCGCGCCTTCCTTTACAGTGATTACACACTCCCATCGTGATTTGACATTCTGACTCTCTGCTTGATATGTCTCACATCTCTCAGCCTTGTTAGTCATAACTGCAATATCCTGAAACAAAAAAAATATTCATTCGTTGTAACCTAAATTAGCAACAATCGAACCATCAGTCAGAAAGAAAAGGCCGAAGACATTGACAGCAAAGTCAATACAAAGAAACAAAGGTATCACAAAAGTACGGCAGAGAAATGAAAGTGGATCAAATACATACAGATAACCAACGAGAACCCAAATTAAAACAATGGACGAGATCAAGTCCACTGGTAGACCTAGCATCTTCTGTTTCTTAAAGGATACTCGACATCTTGAACATCTCAATTCATGTAATGAAATCGAATCCAGTGGAATAAAAGAACAAAACTTAAGTTTTTGCTGACAACAGATATCCCACAGGATCGTAGTTTTTTTCAAGTTATGGACAACAACCAAACTAACTCAACTCTTGCGAGGAGAGCACTGTATCGACTAAATGCCCTTGCGTTGCAAATGAGTTGAGAGGTGTAAACTGAATATGCTTAGGCTGTTGGAATATTGCTTCAAAGTAAAACGGAAACTGACTTTTGGGAAACCGAAGTCATGCATTTGTGACTTTTTTGTAATTTTCTAGATTGAAGTCAAGGAATGGGGCAGATCTAGATGAGGAAGTATCCGTAGTACCGTTAATTTTGGGCTCGTTTAGATAGATGAGATGTTGCAATCACTAAAACAATGACTGTTCAATGACACAATATCATCTTCACAACTGAAGCTGAAATTAAGGGATCTTATTTTTTCCTGACAATAATTTCATAATATCTGATAAAAGTTCAAATGTTAGCTATAAGGGTGGCCTATATTAATAAGCACTGATAATCAGTGGTTGCAAGATTATTTTCGCATTATGTATTTATAGTGCGAAATATTACCATAAAGACAAATGATATGCTTCACTACGGGTCCATTGTGAAAATATCCCATGAAGACGACCATTTTGGACGAAAAAGATCTTGCCTTTCCGAATAGGCCTTACACAATGTCCAAACGCTCATGCAATAGGATAATATACTCTGATTCGCCAGGTTGAACGGTAGATCTGATCAAAACTGTGGCCGTGTTCGACTGTTTCTCATTACACTGCTCAAACAATACAGTAGGGTGCAGACATAACCTCTCGTCCAAGTTAACTTGGGGAGCAGTCATGAGAACAGTCCTAAGTTAACTTGAAGTTAACTTGAGCAGTCATAGAATCCTGACTGCTCTGACCAGTCATAGAGCCCTGACTGCTCTGACCAGTCATAGAGCCTTGACCGCTCTAACCTGTCATGGAATCCTGACTGCTCTGATTAGTCGTATAGCTCTAAAACAATACAAGAACTGTGAATACTCAAAATTTAATACAGCGATGGACCCTACCACGCGCACACGATTCACACAACGAACGGACAAATTTTCCACACGTTAAGTGCTATTTTCTTCAATTTCACCGTAACCATATATCAGAACTATCAGAAAACAGTCACTTTCATGTACTCGAAAATTGTTATACTGTATATTGTAAAATAAACAATTAGTTAAATAAATAAACAAAACCAGAGATATGTAATTATATGTCTCTGACAAAACTGAATAAAAATCAGTCCTGTAGTAAATACAATATCCTGCAAACAGCCACAAACATCAAATATTAGAAGAGATGCATATTTCATTTTCACGTTAAAATAACTAAATACCGAAGTAACTGTGAATTTCATTTCTGCATATGCGCATTTCGAAAACTTATGTCTCTTCAGTGCAGATAAAATCTAAACATTAAAATGATGCACGCACAATACTACAACTTGTTGTAATTTAACCTTAAATATTTTTATAAGAAAAAGCAGATTTTCTTCATTCAATATTATATCGATGCCCGCAATACTTCAACTTTCTGTAATTTAACCTAGAATATATAAGAAAAAGCAGCTTTTCTTCATTCGATATTATATCGATGGCCCAATACTCCAACTTCCTGTAATTTAACCTAAAATATATATGAAAAAGCAGATTTGCTTCATTCGATATTATATCGATGCCCGCAATACTTCAACTTGCTGTAATTTAACCTTAAATATATAAGAAAAAGCAGATTTTCTTCATTCGATATTATATCGATGGCCCCATACTCCAACTTTCTGTAATTAAACCTAAAATATATAAGAAAAAGCAGATTTTCTTCATTCAATATTATATCCATGCCCGCAATACTTCAACTTGCTGTAATTTAACATGAAATATATAAGAAAAGGCAGATTTTCTTCATTCGATATTATATGGATGCCCGTAATACTTCAGCTCTCTGTAATTTAGCCTAAAATTTATAAGAAAGGGCAAATTTTCTTCATGAATAGTATAGCCCAAAACATGTGATACTCTAAATATTTTTTAAAATTGTAGAGTTGCAGCCCGGAGTTGCAGTTGTAAATATCTATATTATCTTTAAAAAAACAGAAATAAGGGGACGACCACTTGATTTTCAGGGGTGGGAATTGGGCGATTGTAAATAAATAATTTAATCTTGGTCCCAGCTGGGACTAATATTAGTCCCAGGTCCCAGAGAAAACAAATAAATATTTTAATCCTACTTGTCGTGGAAATAAATAATTTATTTGTTCGAAATTTTCATGAAAATAAATGATTTTTCTAGGCAAAGAAATATATCTATAAAATGTGGTCTTTTGAATGAAAGTAGTAACGGAGAACGTTACACGATACACGCACACGCTTTACACGACGAGTGCACACGATGAGCGCTAATTTGGGAATGCTGAACGTTTCCATTGCTGTAACATTAAAGCAGTCAGGGCTCTATGACCACTAGCACTGTTACCGTACAGTAAACTTGGTACTAGCTTAGTTAGTATCAATTTAACTGCACGGTATCAGATCAATGCTTTTCTTCGTTGATGGTACCAGTCCTAGTACCAATATCCGGTGTTGTTCCCACACGGTGATCACAGGTCAGAGCAGTCAGGATTCTATGACTGGTAAGAGCGCTCAGGGCTCTATGACCAGAACAGGTCAGAGCAGTAAGGGCTCTACGACCAGAACAGGTCAAAGCAGTCAGGATTCCATGACCAGAACAGGTCAGTGCAGTCAGGGCTCTAGAACAGTTCTAAAGTTAACTTAGAGGAGCTTTTATGACTGCTCTATGACTGGTCTAAGTTAACTTGAAAACGGTCCTAAGTTAACTTAGAAGAGCTTTTCTGACTGGTTCAAGTTAACTTAGCGAGAGGTTATGTCTGCACCCAGCTATATATAACTGTGACCAAAATTCTTTTTCATACAATAACACGAGGAAAGGTGGGTTTCTGTTACATGGACAGTATTATAAAATATCTACCACTTTGTAAACCCTTAATATCCTGAACACTTTTTTGTAAAACTGCAATGTTTAAACTTCCTTTGAAGTAGCTTATTTTGAAAGTTTATAGAAAACTTTTTAAGATAACATCCTGCCAGGGGCAGATGGGGGTACTCTGTAGGCATATATTTGACATGACAAGTAAGTTCAACAACTGGTAATTTTGGCATTGGTAATCAAAAATCAAATTAAAAGTAACATGCAAACTTCTGATGTATGTACAAATTGTATGCAAAATATAAAGTTGCTATCTGAAGACCTACAGGAGATTAAGTCCGGACAAATAGGGGTACCCTGTTGGCGGATATTTGACGTAAAACTAATGAGTTCAACATCTAATAATTTTGGAATAAATGATCAAATATTAAAAATACAATATGCATACCTGTAATATATGTAAATATGATCTGCAAAAAATATAAGTTACTAGTATATAAAAAAATTAGGAAGATCTGATCTGCACAAATGAAAATTTATCGTAGAAATAACCACGTTCGACATGTACAACTGATAACTTTGAAATAAGTTATCAAAAAATCAAAATCAAAGCTACATGCAAGTCTCTGATTTATGAATAAATGATATGCAAAATATACACTTTTTATCACAAAAACTGTAGGAGATTTCCTCCGGAAAATTTTCTACCCTATATGCAGATATTTGACGTAAAATGAATTAAGTTCAACAACTGGTAATTTTGGCATACAGTATATAAAAAAATAAAAATCTAAGTACAATGCACACTTCTGATATGTGTACAACTATGGTTTGAAAAATAAAAACTTTTTATCTTCAGAATATAGGCGATTTGCTTCGTATAAATGATGTACTCATTTGGCAGCCACCGCCGCGCCATTTCGCCAATTATAATAACCACATTTTTCCAACTCAAATGTAGTTTAATTCACGTGGTCAGAAAAAGCAATGTTTGCATTCTATTTTCCGAAATTATGGTGAAACCTTTACGTATTAAGTAACGCCCTAGATATAGCCGAAAAATTCTTACGGTCTTTCAACAAATTTCATACGATTGAAATCTCAATCATTAAGATATGCAGTAACATTAACTCAATTAGGCAGTCATGTTCTGATACTGCCGAAAAAACAATAAAATATACTGAAAAACATACTATCCATGGTGTAGCACCCCAATACGGGTAATAGTCTCTTTCCTCTTGACATTCATACCCATATCTTGTACCACCTGCATTCTGACGGGTATTTTTTGCATACTGTCTGCTATTTCTATCTATATCCTGAAAATACAAAAGTAAAAAGTGAAAATTTCTATTATCTTAGATAATTAACAAAGAATGGATATCGGACAATGCACAAAGTCTCTACAAATGCATTTTTAAACTGATCAATGGAACAATGCTTCTATTGTTGTTCTTCATCTTTGTATAACCATGAATATTTCAACAATTAACTTTGCTAATACCTCAAAGACAGTTCTAGACGGCTCCTAACACCGACTTTAGCGGAATTCTTTGCTAAATGTCAAGCAATGCTGCATCAATGTTTTTTACCAACAAATATTTGATTGACTGACAAAGTGTTCTAATAACTGCTGCCGGTGACTCATAGAAGACAATCGCAACATATAAACTACTACAGGGCACTAATCGAGTCAACTGCAAGAAAACTTAGCATAATCAAATAGTGAGTTGTGTGCACTATGAACAGAATTATCAGAATATCATTTGGAAATTATATGATTCTAGCGCTGAAAAAAATATAATGTAAATTACAATATTTTGAAAGTATGATAGTGTATCCATATGAAGTACACAATAACTAAAATATATAGAGAGAATATATGTGTTGCACGGGGAATTGTTTTACGGACTCCAGTGACCTGAAAATTTTAAAAACATACTGGCCTCTTACGATCTCTTACTGATACTGCCTGCCGATGTCCACTAAAATATATGATGATTCTTGACCAAATCCTGCGGAAAGTTTTGAGTTTGATTTTTCTTCCGTAGTGCGACAGTGTTTTACCAGCAGACTAAGCTCCTTGAGCTAGCCGGCAGTTTAGCGGCGAGCACCCCTTGACCCATCTTTCAAAATTTCTCTCCTTTCAAGATTGTGATCATGGAGTTAGTAATCTGCCTGTATTGGGTTTTATTCGTATGTTTACTAAACTATAGAGAAACGAGGCAGATATAGGGGAGGTTTGGGTACCCATAAACCAGTTTAACCCTACCGCTGGCTTTTGGTAGTGCCGGTACCAAGTCCGGCTGTCCCGAGTTCCTATCGTTGTTTACGTTTGTCTTTTGTCTAATTTTTGTTTTTTCTGCGTAGTTCCCTAGCAGATTGTGGCATGTAATTATGATTTTCGGCCATTGTAGGTGTTTCCTGTTGTCCCTTTTATTTCGTCCACAATGCAATGAAGGGATATGAAATAAATGCAAAAATTACTACGACTGTACAAACACAAGTTAGATAAGCAATGGAACAGCGCTTTTATTGTTGTTCTACATCTATAAGTCAGCACGAACTCTTTGTTCATACCTTATAGTAAGTTTAAGACAGCCCCTGGCACCGGTTTGAGTGGAATCTCAGAAATTGGTGGATAACAACTAATTTTGCGATCGCCAAACGTCTTCGATCGACTGAATGCATTCATCTTAGACAAAACTTCAGACTATTGACATGCTATGATGGGGTTCAATGGGATAAATTAAATTGAAAACATTTGTTTAGAATAGATAATCTGATGTTTCAATGATCTTCATTTTTTTCAGAAAATGGTTTCTGTTATTAAAAATCCGTAAAACACTAACTATTCACAGCTCTATTACCACAATTAATGTTTCACGGGTATAAGTGATTATACATACGTATTCAGATAAGACTTAACAGAGGAGACAAAAGTCGTCAAAATGGCCACCTGTAGATAATTTTCTGTAAACTCGTTTTTTTTTTAACTTTTTGCAATCCATAAGAGGCACATACACAACGAATGATACAAAGCAATGCAGAAAAGAATGAAGTTTACTCGATAATCAGTTTTCGATTCTCGGATCATTTTCAGAAAGTGCGGCGGTCACTAAATTGTCATTTGCTGTTATAAGCAAGAAATCGGCAGATTGAAGACAAGTACATGTATGATTAGTACTGTTATAAATTATCTCCGAGCAGCAAGAACGGATCTACATTAACTCGGGTGAACTAAAAAGGAACTAAAGCATGGCGAACAAGACGTTTTTCCCGAATTCCGATAATTAGCTCTATGTTTATCCTGTTATTATAATTTTTTATTTAGAAATGATGCACATTACATGGAATTAAGGAATTAACAGAGGCTACTTCTAATTTCTTCAATAGATGTGAAAACAAAAAGAAAGAAACATAATTAAGCTGCTATACCCATAATTTCTTAAATATATAAAATCAATTCTTATAACATCAATTTTGAGTATCGTCATTATTTCAGTGCAATGTATTTTTCTATCCCTTCTTTCTGTCGGAGGTTTAACGCGATAAGTCAATAGAATTAACAAATAAATACAACGTTTACTAACGTTTAAAGCAAATATCTTTCCCATGCTTTGTATATGTTCAATTATTCCTGGTTCTTTCTTTTTCTATTTGCTTTGATTGAGCTTTGATTATATGAGAAAAAAAAATTGCGTGTTGAAATTACTGAATTACATCCTAATGTTAGAAATATATATTTTCATTCCAAAATTATATGCAATATATATTTGGATATTTTTAATTATGCCATTGAGAAAATGTGCGTAAGTGATATATTTTCTATTATTCGTGAAAATCCTAATCAAATAAAATCTTGTAAATATATTCTCAGTCTAAAAGGAATTTTCGACTGTTATCAATTACTCAGATTTTAAGATCAGATGCGAAAAACAAACAGCTCGTTTTCAACAAAATAATGTAGAGCCATTGTTGATATTAATAGTGAAATTGAAATATCACAAAATGAGACCACCTACACGTAATAGCAATACCTATACACTTGCCATTAATGTTGGACTGTTCGAAATAAGCTCTATCTTTAGCTGATTTTTCATGTGCATTCTGTTGGCTATTTGTTCTCATAAAGTTTTGTTTTTCCATCCCTTTTGGGTTTTGTCTTCCAAATGCTTTGACATCAACTGCGCTGAAGAGGTATTAGGTGTCAAAATGGTCATTTACAGGAACCAAATTACAGATATCTCAACATTTAGTTTTTTCCCTATATTACTACAACGTAGATGCCACAACTAGAAAACTGTTGGTCCTCCGGGAATAGTCAATGTTACAAGTTGTTCAAATGGCCAAATACAAAAGCTAAATTATAATTATTTCGATTTTCAATTTTCTTATTTCGGATGTATTATTTCTTATCGTAACTTTAAACTTGTGAAAGAATCCTTGCTAGATATTTTGCACAGAAGCTACAAAAGATATAATCAAAGCTCCGATGGAGCTGTACTGAATCTCGAAGCCCTGAAAGTCTTGAAAATCTACACGTGGCAAAACTTCGTAGTCATCCAGTGATCCAAAGAACTGCTGCATACGTCTGCATGTATTAAGTTATTCCGTAATACGTGAAAATAATCGGATTGTGTGATTTTCGCATGTCGATTATATGCAGTACATTGTCAGAGGTAAACAAATGTTATTTTCATCTTAAAGTTTGAAAAATTACTGCGCGACAGGTTCGTTGATCCGACACGCAATATAAAGAAAAACGAGTGTTTTCAATTTAATATAACAACACCGTATTCAGCTCAAGAAAATGAAGAAATATAACTTAAGTACATAATGTATACGATTTTGAAAGAAACTTGCGCACTATATTTTATCGGAAGCACGAAGATCATCTTTTAGAGCTGTTAATAGGCTTGAAGCCTCACGTGATTTTTTATTGTCATATAAACATCTCTTGAACCATTTCATGGCTTCGAGATAAAAAGTATTCTACCCTCCCCCATCCCCCACCCCTTGATTATGCCTGCACTTAATTTTAGCAATTTATGCAGGACTAGATGTGCTTCAAATGGTTACAAATTACAACTTACTCTCGTCAAAAAGATAACATGCATTCTTGTTTAAGCGGGCCTCATTGATTGCACCATGTACATCTGTCATTGTCTAACAAACTATGCAAGAGAGTGGATAGTTCTAATTTCCAATGTGCGTGTAAGATAGAAAGAGATTGCTATAACGACCTCATATAACTTTATATTTAAACAAATTGTTGAAACTTTGATTTAGTTTATGCAAGTTTGCCATTCCTTCTCTGTTGAAATGGAGGTCTGTAGGTCTGCGATCTCTTCTACATATATGTAATGTTTGGTATAATAACTCAATCAAATGAAAAAAGACCACAGGAAACACCTACATAGCTGAAAATTTACTTACAGCCCATGATCCACAAAGAGAAACACAAAAAACAACGAAAGACTTAAGACAAACGTATACAATGATGGGAAGTCGGGATATCCGGACATGGTACTTGCACAGGCAAAAGTGGTAGGGTTTGAAAAAGAATCACCATGTAATTATGTAAAAAATCGACAGTATTAGTGAGAAGCTTTATCACATTTTATGTTTGTGATCCAGACCATACGCGTATTTGGACCGTAAGCGTACGGTTCGGACCATACGAGTATTTTTTTCAAAATACCCATACGATCGGACCGCACGCGTGTGGTACGACCGTACGCGTACGGTCTGGCTATTTCAAAGGCTTGTGTGTTCCTGGATAATATATTAATAAATTGATATACCATATACAATATTTTTTTATGAATAAGCTCTTATGTTTAAAGGTTCTTTAAAAACAAGTAAGATTTTCTAAAAATCGTTATTTTAAATAAAATATAAGAAAAAAAGAAGAATTTACTTTACCGTAATTATGTTTTGGAGATGCCTTTATAAAACTGACTTATCAATTGATTATTATTTCAGATAAAATAATAATAAAAAAACTAGTGTTTCGTAAAAAATAAATGTAATGTTAATTGAAATAAAATATACAGTCAGAAACCCGGTTGACTAAAATTATCTACACTTTAAATTAGGAACTCTTCAAAATCTAGCCAAAAACATGTACCTCCAGAATGGACGCGTCGGTTTGGGCAGGTCCTGAAAATGTTACTGCAACATTAAAAATCGTTTAATACCGGGATTATAACAAAACAGATAAGATAGCAAGTAGTTTTTCTTTCAATCTCATTATTACAGAAGACGCTGAAACCAAAAATAACATTACAAAATATGAGTTGAAATCGTTGTTATGTCGACCCGGAAGGCTGGTCGATGAAAAAAAAATCGCAAAAAATTCAAATCTGATTGTGCGAGAAAAAGCACGCATTCGTTCGATAGACCTTCCCGATGTAAATTCAAGAGTCGATTTTCAAAAAAATCGAAGCATATGCCAAAATTCGGTACAGTTTAGAAAATCCGTTGTTAGGGTGAATCCAGGGGAGGCAATTGTTTTGTGTACATTTTAAAAGGGTGTGTTTGACTTGAAAAAATTAAATCGTGCTGATTTTTTTTCACTTTTGAATGGCATTGGCGTTAAAATTTTATGATGTAATGAGTTCGTATAAGGTAGTCAGAACATTAAAATGTGATATTACTTTTATTCAATGGGATATATTACGCGATTGTATCTACGTGCGTGTGTGTTTGGAAAAAGCCATAAAAAGGGGGAGGGCCGCCCATGGTAAATAAGTAGCAATCGTTTATGCGCAATTCGAAAAGAGATAACTATTTCTGGCGTCAGTGTCGTTGATTTAGCCTGTAAGGTCGTTTCAATAACAATGGTCAGCTTCAAATTGTGACATACATTACTTGCAAGTGTTCCATGTTTTAAATCAGACTAATAAATTAAAGTTCAAGAATATCATTATCCGGCTAGACTGCAGGATATTAGACTATATTGAGCAAAATAGGGGCCTTTTTGCTTTTTTCAATATATAAACATCACATCTCGTTTTTAGCGTAAAAACTGCCAAAGCCATAACTGTAAACTGTTTTGAACAACACCGGTTAGCAATTAACTTGTTATGCAGATTCCAAAAAATCTTAAATTCACTTCATAGACCTCTTCATAAATTAAATCAACCCCGTTGACAAGTCACAAATGTCGACAGCCAGGCAAGGACTACTGATAACCTATAATTGTGCTTTGTAGCTTCCTTTCTGAATTGGACTTGATAAAGTCCATATTCATTCTCAGACATGAAGCACCCTTTTGTTGATGGTACGAACAATACCAAAATTAGTCGACAACTCTTTAACAATTTAATGTGGATTAAAAGACCAATTACGGTAGACTTTACACACAAGGCAATGCATATACACATGTACTTGAACTATGAAAAATTTCAACTTACTAAAATTTATATATACAGAATATTTATGACCTCCAAGTTTAATTCTTTTTTTCCTCATCGTTCGAGAACCATGCAACCTCTAATCGCACCATATTCACATACATACTTGTGCCTCTTTGTCGAGTTTCCCCCTCCATACAATTTTAATATTCAGTATAATATTAATACTATAGTATAATACTATTGGAATCATTGTCGATTTGGCGATTGACATGGTTGAGGGACATGGATTCCTGTGAGCCTCTTGTTTTTTTTTCCCAATTACATGGGATTGTCATCACTAGCCCATGTGGTGAGGGCTAACTATTCTATTTACGGAAAAATACCAAGATATATGGAGAGCAGGAAAAGGAAATTTATTTAATACCAATATGTCAGGGCAGATTCGGGATGTATAGTTAGAGGGGATGCAATTAAAAAAATGACCAATATAATTTTAGACAAATTTTTGGCCAAAAACTCCGAATCTATCCTACTTTTTTTTAGTTTTATGGGAGATGTACGCCCCTAACGCCACCCCTTAATTGGAAAACATAGACATTTACATCTTGTCGCAAAGGGGTTGGGATTTGATATCGTGGTATACATTTAATTTTGAATTACATGTACATGTATAAGTGAACATTTAGAAAAAATGCGGCAGAATAAATACTAAAAGATCTTTTCCCTTGAAGTCGTTTTTTGTTTTAAATTCGTGCCTAAATTTGGTTTATTGTTGGTTTTACATATTTATTTGCAAAAAAAGCAAACAATACTTCAATATAACAACAAATTGGATTCAGAAATAAGAATAATGATGCTTATCTGTCTCCATATGGATGAGATGCAATAGAAGCTGAAAATAAATATTAATTCCAAGACTTCATGAAAATGTAATGCAATTTATTGCAAGTTAAAAAAAGAAATTCTAGGAAAAAAAACATTAATTCTAAAGAACCAATTATCGGAAAAAATTTAACGAAAACTCTTGAGGCAAAAGAACTAGAGGCTCAGACACTGAGCCTGTATCGCTCACCTGACAAAATGCTGAAGCAGGGTTTCCGATGTTCTGCATGGTGGCCATGTTTTTTATGTGAATTTCCCATAGGGCCAAAATAAACTATGTTCTGTGCTGGTGGCCATGTTTTTAATGGGATCCAAACGAAATTAGCAATCTTTGTTAAGGACCTTCAATTCATCATTCCTGTAAAGTTTGGTTGAATTTGCTTCAACGGTTTCAGAACAGAAGAAGAAAATGTGAATTTTCCCATTTGGTCCAATGTTAAACCTAAGTTCTGAG
>MJUU01065402.1:0-14762 GCA_002080025.1 Modiolus philippinarum | reverse complement strand
GACGACGGACACCAAGTGATGGCAATAGCTCACACTGACCCTTCGGGTCAGGTGAGCTAAAAATGAAAAATCGGGTTTTGTTCTCAGTATTTGAAAAAAAAAATCCTTTTATGGTTGATTTCTGTGTAAAATAAATATATTTCAATATTTCGTTTCAAGTTCATAGTTAATGTTGTAAATGACATTCAGCATCTTTAATTAAAACGTTTTTATTAGTAACAATAACATGGAATTTGTATTGAAGTAGTGTTTATTGATTAAATTTTATGCTTGGCTAAGTTAGACTTCGGTGAACTCGATTAAAAAATTGTTTATATTCCCGCCAAAATATGTCCAACTTTGAAATTAAATATAAAATCGTGGCATTTATGTGCGAACTTTTCAACAAATGCAAAGGAAAGCACATTCTTTCTACTATACCCATGATTTTTTTCATTGAAAGATAAAAATATGCCAAAAAACGGTACAGTTTAGAAAGTAACCACTGTTCTGACCGATTTTTGATAATTTTGTAATAACGATAGCTTTTCATCTTCAGTTTTCTGTGGGAATCATATGAAAAACACCATATCAATATCAATATGTGACAAAAACAACCAAAACATATTTCTAATTAACTTTTAGAAGCGTTGCGTAAACTTAAAAAAATACTTTATCACTTTTTTACCTCGTTATAGGGAGAGTTCCAATTCTTTTGTTCGATTTCAACCGGGTTTCTGACTATATAGTCTTCTTGTTTGAAAATCCTGAGAAAAAAATCATTGAATACCACCTCTAGGGAATAGCTATTTTTCTCAATAGCCCCAAAAAGGGTGCAAATACCAAAATTTCGTAAAGGGACAACTGAATAAATATAAGAGCGGTCCAAAAAGGAATACCTCCTGTCAACGAACAAAATTTCTTAATGTAAAAATTAAGTATATGTATCATCATCAGTTATATAAGTAATTTATTATTTTTATCAAGACCTAATAATTATACGGTTTTCAGTAGAAGTTAGTGCTAACAATTTTGACTGTAACTTACTTCTTTGTCTGAGTAATAAGGAATGATTGGTTTGTCTTTTTCTTTGTACTCATACGGTCTAAATATACACGTATGGTCCAGCTCGTAGCAGACCGTACACATATACTCATGTGGTCCGACCGTACGCGTATGGTCCGACCATACGCGTACTTTCGTACCATATGAGTATACGCGTTCGGTCCAAATACGCGTATGGTCCGGAACATTTATATTATATAATCTGTTAATATTATTTTTATGCAAATATTTCGTTCCATTTACTAACATACCCCCATCTGGTTTGCCTATCAACTAAACATTAATACGTGAATAAAAATTTGTTTGTTTTCATCCTTATGAAACAAACTCCTAGCGTGAGAAAATAAACTTTCGCTCTGATAGTGAATCATAAAGATATCACTGGTTAATATTAATTGTTTTCTTTTTTATGAAAATTGAGAAAACAAGCAGCGATATTTGAGAAACTCAATTTTCAATCTGGGATTTTCTTATGTAGACAAAATGAAAATAACAGAAATCAAAAGCCATTCGTGATATTATATCTGAAATTAAAACTCACTAACAAATTGTCAGCACGAAATGTCTCCACCCTTTCGTTTGTTTCATTGAATTAAAAGCCATTTTACGTGTTGAATGAAAGGGTTTAGTATAACAGCGTCGTCTTTTGTGTAAATAAAATTAAATCAAGTTTTTAATGATCTTTTACGTGGTTACAAAAAATTGAAATTGGTCGAGATATAAACACCGCCGAGTGCTGATAAATATAATTATTTTGCTGATGATAAAAGTAAACATTTGCTGTTTATTGTAATTTAATGAAATACCCTGTAGTAACAAATATGTATTGAATAGAATTATGTTAAACAGTATGTTTAAACAAACCACCTAGAAAAATGATTAATCAAAAAAGAGAGATCTTTATTTTTGTTTTGAAAAAAAATATCGCCTTCATAAAAGACATTCAATCCTTGGGAAAATTTTAATTTTCATAAAATTATTACGAACAAAGCCAAGTTAAAAAAAATATTCAACTGCTACTTTCGCTATTATACCGATTTGAATGCATTTCACCAAAAAGGATAACGCTGTAACTTTGGGTCTTTTACAACTTTTTATACGTATTTATATAATAATACACTATTTTAATCCACATCATTTGCACAGTAAAAAGACATGAAACAAAACTACTATTTTACAATATTAAAACAGACGAAAGATAAGCAAAATAGCTCATATGTGTATAAACTTCATATCTCGCATTGGATTTGTTTGCCTTTGACCAGAAAAGACACGGATGTGGCATTGTTCGACAATTACCGAAGAATTCCGCACAAACCGACACTAGGGGCCGTCTTGAACTCAGTATGAGGTATGAGTAAAGCTTCATGGTGACTTCAAAATGAAGAACAACAAAAAGCGTTGTTCCTTTGCTTGTTTTTACCATATATTTGTAGATTCTTTGTCTCATGTGCATTTACTCCATATCCTTTCATTCGCCCTTTGATATGCCTGAACATAACTGCCTTTAATATCGCCGTGAATATATTAAGGGTGAATGATTACACTTGAAATTTATTTAGTTTCAACATGACAGCTGAGGACATCTACTACAGATTTTCTCTATTTTTTTTTTAATTCTTTCAAAAACGGTTAGGGGTTACTAATTTTATTTTTCAACTTTTGATAGAAAATCTAATCTAGATGTCCATTTAATTTACAATATTTTTGCTATTTCAGAGGAATGGATTGACTTCGATTGCCAACTCCAAAACACATGAATTTGTAGGTAAATTACTCTGAACAAGGCTTGATAAATCTTGATATTAAGGACATTTTTTTACAAACTAAACTACACCTACAAAGAAATTTACAGCAATTAAGATAATTTCAAGCTAACAACTGCACACAACTGCACACCACGAATCAGACTTTCAACACCTTTACCATATTTTTTAGAGTATCAAGATCTCGCATCTATATTTAAGGAATGTTTACTTTACACTCAACAATGCAGTTTGGAGAGATTTCCAAAAGGTTTAAAAAGGAAAGACACACGAACGTTTAGGTACTAATTACTATTCAATATCTCGCATTGAGCTTCTATCTAAAGTTCAGCTTTACATTTTAAATGCAAACCTCTATCAAGAGCTTATTTGTTTTACTCATTTTCAGTCCCCTGTGTTCTGTCAGCCCTTCCATATGTATTGAGTTGATAACTAATTACACTGAAGACATAAACTTTGTCAAAATGGATATAACTGGAAATTCAGTATTTTGCTATCTTTTTTGAAAAGCAAGAAATTTTTACATCTCACATGGAATGTCTTCAAGACTTTTGAATCAATTTTTACGAAATTACAATAATGATACAAAATTATGCTAATTACATTCCATGCAACTGCACAAAAAACACAGTCTTACCTGGTCTGCAGTAAATAGGCCTTTATTTCTGAGTCGTCTGTTACATTTCTGATAATACTCTCTATCTTCATGCATTCCAAACTGTTTATCTGTATTGCAGTCACCGTTAGCGCAACCAGAATTGGCTGTTGGTATTTCACTATAAAACAATAAGCAAATCAAATTATAAATACATTTCATATATTCACCATCAAACCAGAGTCCGTTTTGTTGTAATAATCAGAATTTTAAACAGGTCTTGATGGAAAACTCTTTTCAACTCATCTATATAAGAAGTACCTCATAAAAATGGGTGCACATCGCTAGTCCGACCCTCATTAGTCCGACACCTATTGTTCCGACACTCATTAGTCCGACATTTATTGTTCCGACACTCATTAGTCCAACACTCTTTGGTTCGACACTCATTAGTCCGACACTCATCGGTCCGACAATTATTAGTGCGACACCCGCGAGAAAGACACTGAATTAGATAAGAATTCAAATATCATTGTAAGCTTAACAACTGCAACAGTTTAAGAATATTTTATTCTCATAACCCGCAACAATTGTGGAAAGGGGATATAGATTTACCCTTTAAGTACGTCTTAAGTATGTCTTGCATTAAAGTCGATATATTGATAATATTACATAAGTATATGCACCTTGATCAGTAGAAATTCATCATTAATTAGGATCCCTGACCTATATTTTATTCTTGGGTGACTTTTGTTAAATTTTGCGTTTTACAGCTCTCTCAATCTGCGTGACTTTAACCTATACTGTGAAAAGACTTGTTCATGGGGTTCTAATTTTTCGTTGGATTTTGTGGTTTTCTAAAACCACGAATCAAGTTCCCAATGAAATTTATTTCCTCTAGAGGTTAAATACTTAGAATTTGAAACCACGAATTTAAATACCCACGAAATAGTGATATTTATGAAAATCACGAAAATTGATGTCCAAGAATAAAAACACTTCCACAGTATTTTACGTTTGAGTGTTTTTCAATGAATCAAATTTTCAACAACTATTTAACATATCACTATAATTTTTCATGAAATGAATCATCATCTACACATGCCAGTTTTGAAGCAAAATTAAATCTGTATTTTTTAATAACAAATGTTAACATTCTGATGATTTGAATCGTTGATATTCTCAGATTTGAGGTCCAATACCTTGAATCCAACCTGATGATAAACTACAGAGAATAAAATAATAACACCATTTCAAGCTCTTTTGCTTTTAGTTTTGATTTAAAAAATACTCTTATCATGAAATTTACGACAAACTAATGGATTGTAAAGGTAAGGAAAGTCTAATCGACGCAATATCCGGGATCATTCACTTTCATTTATCAAGTTGGGCAGTTGCAAAGAATGAAGATGAAATAAGATAATTTGTCTTCTAAACCTAGGTCAATCAGGCAAACTAAAATGTGTTAGAATAAGAAGTACTTTTCAAATTACAAAAAATTTTTTTAAAAAAAGGCAGTACTGTTTCAGATGATAGTTGTTGAGTTATTGAACTTAATTAGCTAAAATATTGGTTATGAAATAATTATCAATGAATAATGTAGTACTTATAACGGTGCTTAATTTGATTAAACATTAGTAAAACATCATGTAGTTGTTAAGGAATGGCTGTAAACGCAATAATTTAACGAAGTCGTTAAAACGTAAAATGTAGGTCAAAGTTACCAAATGGTCCACGAACTCAGTAGTTCTCATGAAAAAAAAATCATTTCATGAAACATAATAGTGATATTTGTGAATTTGTTGTGAACTTGACTTTTACACAAAATTCACTCAAGCTCAAAATATAGGTCAAAGCCACTGAACTATCCAAGATAAAGATAAAATTCATCAAGATAATTCATTCGTTGAAACATCAAGATAAGTCATTCGTTATTGTGGTTTTAATTCGTAGTTGTTGAAAAATGGACTTAAACACAAAGTTTAACAAAAGTAACCCAAAGCGTAAAATGTAGGTCATGGATCCTAATTTCTTAGTAAATCTGTTAGTATCAATCGACTGTAATATCAGTAAGATATTACCAGACATTACCAATATATTAGTTAATGCAAAACCTACCATGTTGTAAAAACAAAAGTGAGAATGAATATGTGGGACTAACTTTGTTAACTAAAGGTGTCGGACTAAAGATTGTCGGACTAATAAGTGTCTGACTATTGAGTGTTGGACTAAAAAGTGTCGGACTAGCGAGTGTCGGATTAATGAGTGTCGCACTAACGAGATGATCCCATAAAAATTATAAATACGCGTATTCGGTACCTCTCTTTTCATTAATTATTTATTTATTATCTCATCTTATGTTTCTTGTTTGTGATGTCTATATAGATTAAATTACTAGTATAGACATGGAATATAGGACATTTTGTTTTTGCCGGATACGGACTTTATCACGGCCAGTATCAAGTCAAGCCCTTAAGGCGAGCTTGATGCATTACGCCGTGATAAATTCCGTATCAAAAACAAAATGTCCTGTATTTTTTTATCGGTAATTCACAGAATAATGAATAAAACTCTATAATAAATTGAAATAAGCTAAAATTTCTATTTGAGCACAATTTATCTATTGTTAATTGCAAAAATTTATATACATTCTTCCTTCAACTTATTACGCATATGAACACGACAAATAGTACTAAAACATGACGTCAGCCTAGCAACCCGCACATGACGCCTTCACAGTGACCTGATAATTTTGTGATATATTCTAGTTCGGTGATCTTGAGATTATCAGTCTCTGTAGATCAAAGTAAATTCATACCGATAATATAACATACGCGATCCCCCAACTATACTATTGTTGAAATTGTTTCTCTCCGTCAGGTTATATCTTCATATAACAATTTTTATCTCGTCAGCTTCCAAAAAATTAGCTCTTTCAACTACCTGCATGCTTATAGGGAATGCTTTTACCACTATAAGACTATGAGAGCTTTAGCAATAATACATGCATAGAACAGACTATTGACCAATTCTAAGAAAACGCTGCACAAAACAGATTGTAACGGAAGATTTACAACGGAAAAACGGACCGACACCAATGGATTACAACTTACAGTAATGATATAGCTCATACAGACCTTTTAGTTAGGTATCTTAACGTTAATATTAATGAGGATATAACCCCAACCCCTTTTTGAACTAAGGATTCATGCCTTATTTTTGGGTGTACTTCGAATTCGCCACTTGAGTCTAAGGAATCGATGAACAAAAGAGTCCAAGCATTTTGTACTTGTACTTCAAATTTCAAAAACATAAAAATGGACCCTGGACTTCATCTCAAATTTTGGGAGTACTCTGGACACAAAGGAGATGGGGGTTATACCCTCATTAATACAAACTAGTACTAACAGGTTTTTTAATTGGGCTGTCCTGTTCTTACGCACCTATGTTTTGTAGGACTTGCATAGTAGATTAATTATCTCCCAATAAGTATATAGTAGATGTTCCATCTCGTATATTATCTCCATACATGCACGGAAATACACATTCACTTGCGCAGTAGATAACCCATCTCGTAAATCATCTCCAAGCATAAACTGTGATACTAGTGATGTATTGTAATACTAGTGTACTTACGCACTCGTACATTATCTCCACACAGTGAACTTATGTAGTAGATGTGCAATCTCGTACATTTTCTCCACACATGTTCTGTAATACCAGTTTACTTACGCAATAGATGTACGATCTCGTACATTATCTCCACACATGTACTGCAATACCACTGCACTTACGCAGTAGATGTCCCATCTCGTATTTACTCTCAAAACATGTACCGTAATACTAGTGTACTTTCGTAGTACATGTACTATCTCGTACATTATCTCCATACATGTGCTGTAATACAAGTGTATTTATGCATAGATGTCCCATATCGTACATTATCTACACACATGTTCTGCCATACCAGTGTACTTACGTAACAGATGTCCCATTTTGTACATTTCCTTCACACATGTACTGTAATACAAGTGTACTTACGCGGTAGATGTACCATCTCTTACATTATCTCCAGACATGCATGCACTGTAATACCAGTATTCTCACGCAAAAGATTCCAATCTCGTCTATCGTCTCTATACATATACTGTAATTCCAGTATACGTACGCGGTTGATGTACCATCTCGTATATCATCTCCATACATGTACTGTAACACCAGTGTACTTACGTGGAAGGTGTACAATCTCGTACATTATCTCCACACATGCACTGTAATACAACATCTCGTACATTATCTCCACACATGTACTGTAATTCCAGTGTACTTACGCAGTAGATGTCCAATTTCTTACACTATCTCCACACATACACTGTAATACCAGTGTACGTACGCGATAGATGTACCATCTCTTACATTATATCCACACATGTACTGCAATACAAGTGCATGTACTTACGCACGAGATGTGCCATCTTGTACATTATCTCCACATATGTACTGTAATACAAGTGTACTCTGTGCTTTTGTCCAGTTCCCTGGTGGATTGTGGCATAAGATTTTGGTTTTCCGCCATTGTAAGTGTTTTCATCAAATGATAAGGGATATGAAGAATATGGGAAGAGTATGGAAAGAGCCTGCAAAATCAACAACGCTTTCATCATATCAGCAGGAGACTTCAACCTGCCTGGATGGGATTGGACAAATAACACCATTAAGGCCAACACCCACCATCTAGGGAACCACGATAAGTTTGGCAACATCCTAGACGACAATGGTCTCCAACAACTTGTAAAAACACCCACCAGAGGCGCTAACATACTGGACCTGATAATTACCAACTACCCGACAAGTTTCAACAGAATTGAAACACTTCCAGGGCTTTCAGACCACGACATCGTCTTTGCTGAAATTAATATTCAGCCAAAGAAAGCTGCCCAAAAGCCTAGAAATATCACCCTATACAGAAAGGCCAACTGGGACAACATACAGGAGGACCTTAAGAAGCTACTTAAAGATGTGAAGAAATTCAACGAGGAAAATTCATCTGTAAACACCATGTGGAATAAGTTCCAAGCTGATCTTGAACTGAGCATCAAGAAAAACATACCATCAAAAACTGCTAAGAAAAAAGATGGCTTTCCTTGGATCAGCAGAGATATTAAGAGGCTCATCAAGAAGAGAAATAGGTGGTATAAGAGTCAAAAGAAATCGAACAACAACTCCGATAGACGTAAATTCAAAGAATTGAAGCGAAAAACCCAACATGAGCTATGGAAAGCATACTGGAAATACATTGATGGCATCATCTTTCCAAATGAAAACAACACTAATGAACCATCCAATTGTATGAAAAGATTTTGGACCTTCATTAAACACCGAAAATCAGATGGAAATAGCATACCACCTCTCAAGGCCGATGGACTCCTGCATGCTGACTCCACAGACAAAGCGATCATATTCAACGCCCAGTTTCAGCAAGCCTTCTCACAAAAATCAGAGATCAGTAGAGATGAATTCAAAAATCAGTGCAAAATGCAGGGACAATACAAGGACATTGACAATATCAACATCACTGAAAATGGTATTCTAAAGCTTCTACAAAGTCTCAACCCAAACAAGGCTGCAGGACCAGATAACATCTCGCCTCGAGTGTTTAAACATCTTGCACATGACATATCACCAATACTTACTATCATATTTAGAAGATCATATGCAACAGGCGAAGTTCCAGACATATGGAAATCAGCAAACGTTACCCGGTCTACAAAAAGGGAAAGAAGTTTGATCCTATTAACTATAGACCAATTTCTCTAACATGCATATCCTGCAAGCTCCTGGAACACATTGTCACCAGCCACATCATGAAGCACGCTTGAGGACAGAACATCATATACCCGCTCCAGCATGGTTTCCGAAAAGGCCTGTCTTGTGAAACACAACTTATAGAATTTGTTGATGATATAACAAAGAACCTAGATGAAGGAAAACAAACTGACTGTTTCATTATGGATTTTTCCAAAGCATTCGACAAAGTCAGCCACAGCCTTCTCCTCCACAAACTCAACCACTACGGGATCACTGGCAAAACAAATGCATGGATTAGAAGCTTTCTCACGAACAGAAGCCAGTCAGTAGTTTTGGAAGGAGAAACCTCATCAGACATCCCAGTAGAGTCCGGAGTTCCCCAAGGATCAGTACTCTGGCCAAGTCTTTTCTTATTTTACATCAACGACGTGCCTACTGGAATTAAAGGAACAGTACGTCTATTTGCCGACGATACCATCGTTTACCTCACTGTAGCCAATAATGCAGACGCTGCAAACCTCCAACAAGATCTGGACAACCTTGGTGAATGGGAAACAAAGTGGCTGATGAAATTCCATCCGGAGAAATGCAACATTTTAACTATATCCAAGAAAAGAAGAAGCATCCAACGTGACTACACACTTCACGGACATATCCTGGAACGAGTCTCATCAGCGAAGTACCTTGGCGTGACAATTACTTCAGATCTAAAGTGGGGTGAACATATCGGCAATATATGTACAAAGGCCAACAGAACCATCGGATTCCTGAAGAGAAACATCAACATCGGAAATAAGAGCATCAAGGAAAAGGCATATATGTCACTTGTCAGACCGACACTCGAGTATGCCTCTACTGTCTGGGATCCCTACCAACAAAACGATATCCACAGACTAGAGATGGTTCAAAGAAGAGCGGCAAGATATGTGACAAACAGATATCACAACACATCATCCGTCAGTGATATGTTAAATGATTTAGAATGGCCAACATTGGAAGAACGTAGGAAAACAAGCAGACTGGCAATGCTGTACAAAATCAATAACAGCAAAGTTGATATGGATGCAGTTATAAACTATTACCAATGTTAAGACCATCACGAACCAACAACCAGATGGCAATGCAAATACCAACATGCAGAACATTTGCCAGAAAGGAGTCATTCTAATGCTGTACAAAATCAATAACAGCAAAGTTGATATGGATGCAGTTATAAACTATTACCAATGTTAAGACCATCACGAACCAACAACCAGATGGCAATGCAAATACCATCATGCAGAACATTTGCCAGAAAGGAGTCATTCTACCCAAGGACGATCAGAGAGTGGAACATCTTGTCAGATTGTGCTGTGTCTGCCGAGAGCCTTGAATCTTTCAAGACTCTGCTCAGACACAGTGTGTAGATAGTAAATCAGCCACGGAACCGGGGCTCTGTGTGGATCTTGTTTTGACTGGGTTGTGAACTAAATTGTGGGGGGGGGGGGGTAGGGACCAGAAGGAGCCGCGTTCCCGTTGCTGATGTGTTTTTTATCCGCGCACTTGTAAATAATTTGCACCTATCGGTCTCGCGGCGGCGCAATCAACTAAAGTGATAGAAAAGTCGGTAGAAGTAGAAGTAGAAGTTCTGTTATATCTTCAACATTAATTTCGCAGTAGATATACCATCTCGTACATTATCTCCACACGTGTTCTATTTACAAGTGTACTTACGCAATAGATGTACCATCTCGTACATTATCTCCACACATGTACTGTAATTCCAGTAGATGTACCAATCCGTACATTATCTCCACACATATACTGTAATAACAATGTACTTATGTGGTAGATGTACCATCTGGTACATTATCTCCACATATGTTCTGTAATAACTGTGTACTTACGTAGTACATTTACCATCTCGTAGTGTAATACCAGTGTACTTACGCAGTAGATGTACCATCTCGTACATTATCTCTACGCATGTACTATAATACCAGTGTACTCACGTAGTAGATGTACCATCTTGTACATTATCACCACATATGTACTGTAATACCAGTGTACTTACGTAGTACATGTACCATCTCGTACATTATCTCCCACACATATACTGTAATACCAGTGTAATTACGCAGCAGATGTACCATCTCGTACATTATCTCCACATATGTTCTGTAATACCAGTGTACTTACGCAGTAGATGTTCCATTTGTACATGATCTCCACACATATACTGTAATACCAGTGTACTTACGCAGTAGATGTACTATCTCGTACATTATCTACACACATGTACTGTAATAGCAGTACTTACGCAGTAGATGTACCTTCTTGTACATTATCTCCAAATATGTTCTGTAATACCAGTGTACTTACGCAGTAGATGTACCATCTCGTACATTATCTCCACATATGCACTGTAACACCAGTGTACTTACGTCGTACATGTAACATCTCGTACATCATCCTCATACATATGCTGTAATACCAGTGTACTTGCGCAGTAGATGTACCATCTGGTACATTATCTCCACATATGTACTGTAATACCAGTGTACTTACGTACTAGATGTCCCATCTCGTGTATACTCTCCACACATGTACTCTTACATAATAGATGTCCCATCTCGTATATTATCTCCACACATGTACTGTAATACCAGTGTACTTACGTAGTAGTTGTACCATCTCGTACATTATCTCCACACATGTACTGTAATACCAGTTCACAATCGTTGTTTAGACCAGCACAAGAATGTTGATTAGTCCTGAAAGTGTAAAACAAGTAATTTTTATCTTATATTTAGTCATATTTGATGAAAAAGTTACTTCTATCATTTAAAAGGTATTTTAGATCAATCATGCTGACAATTTTTGTTCTGTCAGTTTTTAAATTTGAAAATTGATTTTAAAATGAAGGACAAATTTCAATGTAGCTTTCATTTCTGTTAACATTTTGAGTATAAGACCACCACTATCAAAACTATAAAGATTTTGATACCGTTTTGCATTAGATATATTGCAATGAAGTAAAAGGTTACTGAGTTCTAAACACATCGATTGCAATTCCAAGACTTTAGCCAAAGCAAATAGGATACCTCTGAAGACAAAAGAAGAATTAACAAAATGAAAACAGCTAAAAGTGTAATACTGATGACTGAACAAAAATTTCTACAATAATAATTATGGACATATGAAGAGATATTCAGTACAGATCATCTTTTCAAGCTATGGGTTACGATTCTGACCTATCCCCGTGAAAGGGAGATGGAGTGTTCTGCAACGCTTGGCTATCAAAGATGATTATAGGTGTGTATACGACAGAAAAAAAACGTCTTATTATCTAGAACGTCAACACAACACGACAATTTGTCAAACTATATAAACAAACAACAAAAACAGCAACCTTGTAGTCCACCCAGACTTATGATGCTTTAAATACTCCTAATTAAACTAATTAGGCATTTGATCAGCTAGAATAGCAAAGATAAATGAATCCAAAATTAACTTACCACTGGACCATTAGAGTGGATCCTACGTAATATTCCATTGGGTCGCCAACATTGTTACCTCCCCTGTTGTTATTCTGAGTATTACAAAGCCTGCAACAAAAACAGGATACCAACATCACATATTGTCAAACTTTAAAAAAAAAGGCACTAAAGATTTAAAAATTAAGAGAGTCGTAAGGTGAATTTCAAAAAAAATATGTGTTTTAGATTTGGAAAGAAGTAGAAAGAGCAATGGTAAAGGAACAAGTGCTTATCAATAGCCCTTGTTTGCGAGATAATCAATCTGATGTTGGGAAGGGTTTTCCCTATACTTTTACATTACTACAACACTGGGACATCTGGTTCACTTAAAAACATCAACATGATAACTATTTTGTGTTGTTTTAATAAACTACTGAAGCCTTAAATGACAAGAAAATTGGGCATTCTTTGGAAAAATATTTTCACATATAAAGCAATGGATTATTAATCACTGCATGAATCCGAAGTCTTATACAAAATTTATTTATTACTTCATCCTTTATAATAATGCACTAAATATCTCTTTCTGCAAAGGTAGCAAACAGTAAGATATACTTTGGAATGTTTTGAATCATGGCCTTTTTCTATTGTTTCAATCATTTTCTACATAATGTACACATTCAACTTTAAAGTTTACTTAACTTTTGCATAATATTTTTTGTATAGTTCTCCTGAGACAAAATGTATTCAACTTAGTACCGAAAAAAACATGCTCGCAAACATCCCAGAACATTACATGTTTGGTGCTTGAAGTCCAAAGAAAATACAGTTCTTAATCATTTCACATTCCTGGTAGTTCTTTATGAAACGACTGATCTCGTTTAGATTTAGGTATGCGCATAATAGTGCGTTTAATGGCATTCATATCGCATTCATAGAGCCAACGTTTGAGAATATTTTCGAACACGCTGGTGTGTGTGTTATGTAATTTTGAGTAGTACTATGTTCTCAACACGTCGACACACAAAGGCCACTCTCGTTGAAATTTGGGTGCGTAGAAAAATTTCCAGCGTTTTCAAAACTTAAACGCACTAGAAACTTACCCATAACTTATAGTGTTTTGTACCGATTTAAAAGCGTGCCACTTGCGTACTTAGTGTACATAGAAAGAACGCACAACAATCACATACCATAAACAAAAAATACAAATACTGTGAAAGACCGCAGTAGTATAGGACGTTACATCAGATCACTTTTGGCGAGGAGCCCCATAGTGCATTCTTTGTAAAATATTTTCATTTTCCCCTAATTTTCCGTAAAATATGCAAATTAGTTCAGGAGGGAATTTTTGTGCTAATATAGAGGGCGCTGCAATCGTTATTGACGAAGTGCTAAGTGTGTCATTGACTTTTGGCCTGGTCCCCTAGGTGTTGTCATTGATTTTGCCTACTGGTCCCGTTTTTATCCCAGATTTGACCTTGCTTTTACCCTAACACTAATCTATCTTTTTACTACACCTTAACCATTGCCTCTAGAATTCATCGACTGAACCTTTTGGTTATAGTGTTTCATTGACTTTTTAACCTCGTCCTGAATGCCTCGCCTTTGGCTTTGACTTCTCTAGTCCATAGTGTTGTCACTGGTCTCTCCCTACCTCTATTCAAGGTACTTTCCTAGGTCTCGCCCTACTCCTGTCCATGCCCACTGGTCTCGTCTTTATCCTAACCCTTACCTTGCACTTATTCTTGTATTAACCCTAACTTTTCTGTTGTTAGATCAGTAATGTTTTGTTTGTTCATGGCTTACCCTAACCCACCTAACCTTAACCTTTATTTTGACCCTGGTCATTGTGTTTTATATGTCATGTTCTCTAAGTCATACTTTAACCCTTTGCTCTAAGTTTCCTAACCCTAGACATAATGTATTATATATTATTTATGTTGTGTTCTCTCAATCCTTATACATTCGTTTCTTGATTTTGTTGTCTTTTGTTCATGACTAACCCTAACCATTTTTCTTCTATATCTCCATAGTTACTATCTTTTTTCGAACTTGTTTGAGTTACCTCCCTTTTACCTCTAACCTAAGTTG